>BMAV01026555.1:109790-122597 GCA_019973955.1 Trichonephila inaurata madagascariensis | reverse complement strand
TGTTGATAGTACCATGTTCAGTAGAGTGTGGTAGGAACTAGACTATCTTATTGATGAATGCTGTGTGTTCAAGGGTTCAAATATAGAACACTTCAAACATATGTAAATAAAACCTGAATTTTTAGTATCCTTCACATGTTCTTTTTTTTCTGTATTCGTCTTAGTTTTTCATTTTACTACATCGCTCCAAAACCTTGGATGGAATTATGAATAATCCTGTATTTTGAAGGCAAGATTCATAAATTTATCTTTGAAAGAAAGTTATATCAGCTTATCTTTGAAAGAAAAATGACAAAGTCATTGGGGAGAAAAATAAGAATGTCTTGTGCAAACTCGCCAACCAGATTTATACACGATCTCTCAATTGGCAAAAAACTAGATCAGAGGTACCCAAACTGTATTGTCTTATAGACCACTTGCCATGTTTTTCGGTTTTATGTAGACCCCTACATACCTAACATTACATTTTTTTCATATTTATCAGCTTAAATATTTTTTGACATCTGGTATAACACTACTTACTTTGAAAGTTTTATGTTTCTAACTGGCGTTAAATAGAGTGATTAAAACTTAAAAAACACATGTGAATTAATTAAATTAAAATTTAATTAATATATGAAATAATTCTTGCATAAAATAACAAATTTTTTAATGGGTGGGATTAATCTGTTGCTTCAATATCAAATTTTCAACATTTGGTTTTAATCTATTCAGATTTAACCCTAAATTACCCCCGTTAGTGAAATCCAAATTTTTTTTTTCTTTTTGTTTTTATTTTGGAGATTGGCTAGCGCACTGAAACTCCTCCACTCTGAGAAAAACAATTAAAAGCTTTATTGAGATGTTCCATAATTCGGGATAAATAATAGGTATACCTTTTTAAATCCAAAATTGTTAGCATTCGTTTCTATAAACTTTACTTTAAAATCTCCTTTAGTCTATTAAAATCAGTTCCTTTTGTAATCAACATTCTTTTTAATGTTATAATTTGAATTCATTACCTACTGTGATATTACCATAGTCGAAGCATTCTAACCTAGTTTCAAAACCTGAATAAAGGGCATTTAAATGTTGAACATAGGTTTAAACGTCATTTTTCTGTGAAAAATTGAAAAACTTAAAATTTACGACGTCCAGTTTTATATTCCTTAGCTTTATTTTGGTAGGAAACACTGAAATGATGACCTTTTTTTAGTTTGTGGCTTTGTAACTGCAAATTAATCCAAGTAAATTTAATAAAAAACTGTTAAATTGGTAAATCTGGTTTACACTTGATTAAATTTTCTTTTAAAATTAAAGTCACGATCTGATTTAGGCTATCATAGACCACTTTTTACACCTCATTGACCCCCAAATTATTTTTTCGCTGACGTGGACCCCTTGCAGTTCGTCATAGACACCTGGGGGTTCATATAGACCACTTTGGGAATCACTGAACTAGATCGTCAACTCTATATACTAGTTGATTTTGGTAAACTTACCAAACACACACATCTCAGTTATCTTTTCCCCTTACTATATATACAAATATATATAAATATATATAAACAAATATAGAAAATACCTGTGATAAGTAACATTTTATAGTTAAATTTATTACAAGTTGAAGATATCTTAAATTCGCTATTTTAATATCAACATCGTTCCAGTACAGAATAAGATAAAAAAAAATCTTTCGAATCCCTTGGGATTCTCTGTCGAAAGCTTCAAAGATTCTAATCGGATAGCTTAAAAGATAAGACTGGGCAAAGATAAACTTTGAAATCTTTTCAGCTTGCTTTTTCCACTCCTTACAGTTAGAATTCTTTTGAAATTCGTTTTATCCGCTTGATCTTTAGTTGAGGATTTGAAAGAAATACTAGAGAAAAGTCTTAGGTATCATAAATAAAGAAAATTGAATTATTTCGAGATATATCAGTGGATTCACACTGTTAAGATATATTCGTAAATTTTAAGATATGTCGAAAGATCTCCCAAAGATTTTCTAAGATAAATCTAGAGATTTTAAGATTATATGATACATAAATTCTATTTATTTAATACAGAAAAAAATAGCACGTGTTACATTTTAAACAGTGACTTTTAAAGTTAGAATTGTAACCCTTAATTACGAGTTTATTTTCTTCGAAATGAATTTTAATAATTTTCTCAGCTCCTTTATTATGGGGCTAAATTAGAAGAATTTAAGAGACACTTCTTCCCAATTTCTGTATTTCAGTAAACGGTTTCATATGATTACCAATAATATAACAAACTTCATAGGATGTCTTTGTTACCGCTGTGATATTAACACTGACAAAACACTTTGTTGCTGTTACAAAGATTATTAAAGAGAAAGCCTGTTTATCACCTCTTGAAAGAGATCTTCGAGGAAAATTGTTATTGAATGATTCCTGTTTATTGGTATTTTTTAAATACAGCACTTTCGTGACAAATCAAACAATTACAGATCCATGTTTGTTTTTCACTACAAAATGTTAAACCTCCCCCTCGTCTTGAAAAGATACATTTTCTTCGAATATTTTTTTAATTTCATGATACGAAAGATATTTAAAATTCAGTTTCACCCATAAAACTGACATTACTCCACTGTTCTTTGTCATCACTAACCGTAACCATTCCAAATAGAAACAAGTAATATAAAAAATAGATTTTAAGTCTCAATTCCTATTTAGATCAACAAAGAAAAATTTTAATTTAGCTACTTTTAATTAAATAGTAACAATTAATATAAATATGTATATACATAGGACTGAATCACAACATTAAGTGGTCATTAGTTTTTTTTTTAAGTATCATTAAAGTATCGTATTGTCTTTTTAATTTCAGTCCAACTAAATGCTTTAACAGGTGAGAAAAAAACCTTTTCAAGTTGACACAAGTCGCCAAAAGGGTCGCTAAGTCACCAACGTGGCTGTATTTGTAATTCTTTAAATAAATTAGTTTTAATCAATTAGTTTTTATTAATTATAATTAAATTATTGTATTGTCATCCAAAATGATCCGTATATAAAATTTCAGAACAATTCAGCGTTATAAAATGTATTTTATGAACGATTGAAAATTCCACCAAGATAGATAAATAAATATACAAATATATAAATAAATAAATATATAGAGAGTGCGAGCTAATAGTAGGAATTGAAAAAGAATATCAATTCGTACCCGTACCACACCGACAGCAAAAAGCAAAATTGATATATTTGATTTTTTGACAAAGAATTTCCCACCAAATTTTTATTACAATGTTATTAAATAAGTGAATTTCTTAGAGCAATGGGCCATGACCGGGTCACTTAAAAAGGCTCGATGGGCCGCAGGTTGAGTATCGCTGGCCTAGGTTGTTAAACATATCTCAGGCTTAAAATGTACCAAGAAAGCAGATTTATCTTTTTTAAGGTATCCGACTACGTTAAGAGCCGTGATTTTGCAAAAGCGGATAAATGGATAATATTTATGATATTTAGTGTCACTTGGATTAGAAAATGTATATAAAATTGTTTTAAAAATAGCATTACAATAAAAAACTATTTAAGTACAATATTTTGACAAAAAATGAACATAGAATGACCCATTTTCAAAATAGTCTCCTTTCATGAAAAATGCTTCTATTATAATATATTGCCTATCTATAGCTCAGACAGAGGCTCAATTAGAATGTTTGAAATATATAACTTAGCAGTGGGCTTATCCCTGTTTTACGACAACAGAGGGGAGAAATATTAAGAGTAAAACGCTGATAATTATTTCAATGGGTTGTAACTCAGAAATTAATGTGAATTTTTCAAAATTCATAGTTGAGCCTCTGTACAGGGGTCTGAGCTATATGCAGGCAAAATATTATTATAATAGAAGCATTTTTGACACAATGAGAACATTTTGATAAAAGGTTATTCTAAGTTAATTTTTGACGAAATATTGTATTTTAATAATTTTTTTTGTCACAATGTCCTTAAAGCAATTTTATACATGCAATCTAAACTAAGTGACACATCATGAAAATTATCCATTTATGCACTTTTTAAAATCACGGTTCCGAACGTAGTCTGATACCTTACGTATTGAAATCAATTCAACACCATTTTTTTATAAATAAACCAAATGCGGAAACATCCAGTAGAAAGAATCAAGGAATGAGAGATTTCTGTAAATATCATGCATCTTATTCTTCCATTGTTGAATAGGTGGCAGTTGATTTTGAATCCACATTCGGGGCTTTGTCCACATGCAGTTTTACTTTGACAGTTTATTTCATTTTTGTAACTGGAATTTCATCATCAAGTATATTGGCTCTAAAATGGCTGCATGGCTTAGAGGTAATATGGCCATCTTGTAAGTCTAAGGTTGCGGGTTCGATACCGGCTGAAGCTTATAAAGTTTGTGGATGCGAAAATTGTAGGTACGCATGCCGTATTATTATGTGGCATGTAAAAGATTACTTGATGCATATTTAGGATTCCACGAGTGCTTGAATTACACCAATTCAAACATCAAAAATTTGGAGGCAGCCGCCACTAGATGGTACTTACAATGAAATAGCTCTCGTATTAGGTGACTGGCCGTATCTACAAAAGCTTATCTGCCAAAATGCAGCCTATCTTGAAACAAAAAAATCCACTTTTGCATTACGGACGTTACCCTTGTCGCATTATTTAAAATATTTCTCATAGTTACCTGGCCATTACAGCTAATTTTAGCTACAATCTTAAACTTTTTTAGAAACTATTTCTTTAGTGACGTAACTATTTAAAAAAAAGTTCTTTACTAGAAGTGTTGTAGACCTTTTGTTTCCAATTGCACTCACTTCAGAAGTCATGCTCTGTTGTGTGTGAATGTCCCGATAAATTCCCAGTAGTCTGTATCTAGATGTCTTTAATATGGCTCTCTGCACATGGCTTTTCTTAATTTAATGTGTTTCTGGAAATGAGAACGTGGAACTTTACTGTTAAACTTTTTTAACCTTGAATTTTTATTAATAATTTTATTTGCAGATTAAGATAATCGTCCTTATCTCATCATAATGCTTTTTTGGGTTAGATTTCCAACCGGAATTGGAAACTTCACCGTTTTAATGATGTCTGGGTTTCAATCTACTTAAATTGATGATCTTTTATAACAGAGTTCTTTTATTCAAAAGCTCAGCTAATTGTTGTTTTCTATTGCAATTTAATGTAGTTTTTTTAAAATAATGCAATCGATATTTTTGCAGCGGCTTACAAATTGTTAATATGAATATTTTTCCTCTTAAATTGGTTTATAAAAGCACCCCTACACCCCAACCATCTGTTAATTTTAGAAGACATTTTTTTAATGTATCTGCCTATGTTTCTGAATCAATATTTGACTGAAGTGCAAAGCTTTTTTGACATCTTGTGTAAGAAAAAATTCAAGCAGTCAGAAAGAAAAAAAAATCATTGAGAACGAGGAAGGTCTATAAAATAGGTGAAATCTAAATATCCGATATCAAGCATTATTTTTAAAATATAAGAATTAAAACTTTAAATGCCTTTTATGAAGATTGTATTATTTTTTCCCCTCAAAATTATGTTACGTAAAACCTAAGAATTTAACTCTAACATCATCAGTTTTTTTAACAGTTTATTGTTACGAACAATATGCATTTCATAAAATTTTCTATAAAAAAATGAACAATAAGCCATAACATTTTGGTAAATGTAAATGTGCTTCAGATTTTAGTGCACTGCTTTTATAACTGTATTAAATATGTTGTGTAAAAATAATTTGTGAATATAGAACTCTGAATTATTTGTAAAGTGTTTTGAATTTCGGTATAATTTTCAACAAATTTGACTTAATATACATCATTTAAATAAATTTAAATAGTCATATGTGTGTGACTTTTTGCTCGGTGTTTTTCATTAATTTAAGAGTCATAAGCACCTACAAAGTAACATAAAATTGATGATCGTATGGCATTTTAGAAACCTTGCCTCCTTATGTATAGGCAGATATATTAAAATAAAGTTCTGTTTTATCTTAAGGGGACATGGTATGATTTAAGCAAAATTTTTTAATTTAAAGATTTTCAAATTTTTTTTGGTTGCCTCCTATGTGTGTATACTATGTAAAACAGATTTTGTGCTCAGAATTTCATAAAAAGTTAGTCATTTAATTTTTTAAGGAAAAAACTTAAATTTTATGACGTGATTTTAAAATGCTACTCCTACAAAAACTTACCTACACGCATGAAATTTGATTTACACGTACATCAAACTGTGTATAACAAAAGTTGGTTTGGGTTTTGCGGTAACACGATTGGTATTTGTACAATACTTCTTTTCACGAATCCTTATTGAAAATTCCTTAAAAACTTTGCAAATTCTAAATTCAAACAGTTTTAAAGAAATAAGTATTGCTTTGATTCAAAAATGCATACCAACTTTTGTTACATTTTCTACTAATAGGTAAAAAAAAATTCAGAGCATTAGGCACAATAGAGAAAAAAAAAAGTATTAGCATTTTAAATGAAGACAAACTAGTTATTTTACCTTTCTGAGATAAGTCAGTTTAAAGTTTTGATTTGCCATAGGGATGTGACTAAAAATGAATGTAAAAGCTATCATAATTCTGCGTTTTTTAAGTTTAGAGTTTTCAAATTTTGTAAAGTTATAGAAAAGTATATAAAGAATAATTTAGGCTAGAAAAATTAGATTTGATTTTTTGACCGATTTTTGTCGATTGAATCGTACTGTGTCCTCTTAAATTGAAAAACACAAAGGTGTCTAATGACTATTATCTCTAATTTTAAACATACAATAAGTAAGTAAAGTAAATATAATTCTAAAATTATTGATTTCCACATAATTTGTAAAATAATGAAATAAAAGCAAAACAATCAAATACAAGTTAAATCTCAACAATTGATACATAAAAATCGACAAGTGTCCTTCAATACTTCATATGGTCGTGAGAGAAGTATATATATAAACTTACCAACAACTTCATTAATTTTCGAAAGTTGTTTGGAAAATATTTTACCACCACTGATATAATGATATTATCAGAAAGTGTTGATCACTTTTACTTCGAGAAAGGTATGAAATTGGACGACGTTCCCAAAAATGGTAGCGTCGAATCCTAGATTTCCTAATTGATCTTGAAATTGTTGGCGCCATCATTTTCAGGAAAGTCCGTAGAGATTTGGGATCTGCAAACCAATTAAGTTTCGACTTCAGCAAGCACGAGAACTCATTTCTGTATTTTCAAGGCGTTAACGCAAATGACGAACTGCAAGTTTTCTAAGCAGCAAGTAAAACTATACAAGATGACATACAATTGGTTAAGGTATCCGACTACGTTCGGAACCGTGATTTTAAAAAGCACATAAATGGATGATTTTAATGATATTTAGTGTCACTGAAACTAGAATACATGTATAAAATTGTTTTAAGGACATTTTGACAAAAAAAAATATTTAAATACAATATTTCGGCAAAAAATTAACTTAGAATAACCCTTTTTCAAAATGTTCTCCTTTTGTGAAAATTTCTTCTATTGTATTAATATTTTGATTGTACATAGCTCAGATTTCTGTACAAAGGCTCAACTATGATTTTTGAAAAATTCACATTATTTTCAGAGTTACAACCCATTGAAATATATATATAATTATCGGCGTTTTTTTCTTAAAATTTCTCCCCTCTGTAGTCGTAAAACATAGATAAACTCACTTCTAAGTTATATATTTTAAAATTTCTAGTTGAGCCTCTGTACAGAGTTCTGAGATATATACAGGCAAAATATTACTATAATAGGAGCTTTTTTCACAAAAGGAGAATATTTTGAAAATGGGTCACATTCTAGGTTCATGTTTTGTCAAAATATTGTACTTAAATAATTTTTATTGTAATACTATTCTTAAAACAATTTTATATACATTTCCTAATCTAAGTGACACTGAATATCATAAATATTATCCATTTACACGCTTTTGCAAAATCACGGTTCCGAATCTAAAGTTCCAAACCTTAAAGTTGATGATCATACACCAATTTTACAAAGAACATATAAACTCTGCCATTTGTATTTGTGCTTTATTAAAGCTACTGAGAAATGAAGAAATTCGTTTGAACAGCTTGTAATGTCCCAATGTGTAGATCCACTTTTGCTGGAACTTAATGGAAAATACCTATAAATTTTAAAATCTTTTTAATACAAAATATATGTTAATAGCCTTTTATACACCCACATTACTAGGTATTTCATTATATTGTGTGTATGTTAATTTTAAGCCATTCATATTTAAAGCTCAAGGAATAAACTTTGGATAGTATTGAAAAATCTACTTGCAGCTCTTTCGTCTATATTTAAAAAAAAGGTCCACTAGAAACTTTGAAACAGAAGTATATAGGATGTCTTCTCAATAAAAAAAGCAAACATTTTTATCAAATTTTGAATCTTTTAGTCTAATTGATAAAACAGGTGATTTTTATTATTTAAAATTCATCTGTAGTCTTCCGCAACAACCCCTGTTAGTCGAATTTTGTAAAGCTTGTTCTTAACCACTCACTCATTTTCAAAATTTCAAGTATTTAGGTCCAATAGAGTTAAAAAAAAAAGATTTTTCTAAAATACCTCTGAAGCCCTTTTCAGGGTGATTTAAGAAATCATTCTTAGCAGATCACTATTCAACAACAAAAATTTCTGACTAAATTTCAAGAATTTTTTTTATTTAGTCGTTTAAAAATAGGAATTTGTGTTATCTACAACGTATTCTTGACTACATTGAGTGTCAGTTTACACCAAACCTATTCTTAGAAGATCTTTTCTCAATAAAAGAAATATTTTTACCAAATTTCAAGTCTGTAGGTGTAATAGTTCTTGAAATCTCATGATAAGTGAATGAGTAATTCACTTTTTTCCTTTATATAAAAATATTTATAGTTCCTTTTATAATTGGTAAATACTAAGCTCTACATTTTATAAAAATCATGTAATACAATAGAAAAAGAAATACAAAAAACATAACATATCGCACCTTTAAATAGTTCTTGTTAGCACAGTGAGAAACTTACACCCCACCAAAAAAGATGGTCTCAAAAATCAAATGAATTTTAGGTAGAAAGTAAGTTAAATGCATTTCGTTTTATAACTCATTCTCAAACCTATATATATTTTACCAAAAGAATAATCCCGAGAAGGGTTAAATATGAAAAGTTTATTAATTCTGTGAAGAATTTATTTTTTATGTGAGATTGGTAGTAAACTTTTTAACATAAAAACAGACCCTGGCTCAACCTTAAGGCTGTTTTAGGTAAAAATACAAGAGCTTGAACTAAACGCGAAGCATATTTTCAGTCAGAAAAATGCTTTAATTTTCATGCAAATTTGCAACATTATAACTCCTACATCTGTTAACAATACAGCGTTTCCAAAAGTTTAAAAATATTCCATTAATGCTTTTTTTTTTCATTTGAATATGTGAAGGGACACCTCATTTAACATTACGGTATAGAAGAAAAACGCGAAACAGATTTTATACCAGAAAAAATGGATCAACTTTGTGAAAAATCTACAGCATGATAAGAAATGCTGCTCTCTAAAGGATAGTGAAGCCAGAATATTATATTATTTATTCATTTCTTTGATACCTTAAAAATGTTCCAAATTCGGCTCCTATTCTTTAACATTAAGGTATCCGACTACGTTCATAACCGTGATTTTGCATAAGCGCATAAATGGATAATTTTCATGATATTTAGTGTCACTTAGATTAGAATGCATGTATAAAATTTTTTTAAGGACATTTTGACAAAAACATTATTTAAATACAATATTTTGGCAAAAAATTAACTTAGAAAAATCTTTTTTCAAAGCGTTCTCCTTCAATAGAAAAATGCTTCTATAATAATAATATTTTGTGTATGTGTGTGTGTGGTGCTAATATAAAATAAAGATTTTTCCAGAGAGTCTGAACTAAATTTTTTGAAAAATTCACGTTGTTTTCAGTGTTACTACCAATTGAATTATCAGCGTTTTTTTCTTAAAATTTTTCCCCTGTGTTCTAGTAAAATATGGATAAATCCACTTCTAGGATGTATATTTCAAAAATTCTAAATTTTGTTTGTCAAAATGTCCATAAAATAATTTTATGCATGTATTCTAATCTAAGTGACACTAAATATCATAAAACTTACCCATTTATGCGCTTTTTAAAATCACGGTTCTGAACGTAGTCGGATACCTTAACCGAAGACAGCCTTAAAAACACAGTATACATTTTTAGAGTACAATTACTCAGTTTTAGTCTGCAATGAATACATTTAATCTCGTTTCTCCGTCAGTGACAGCTGACTTCATCATGATATCACTCATTTTACGACGCAGCGGACATCATGATGGGTAATTAAGCATAATAAATAAGCCCCATATTCTCTACTTCTTAACGATGGCCGTTACTATTGATGCAGCTGTTAGGACATCCGTCGAGTTTCGTGCATTAGCCACTTATTTTTCACTCATTAACCTGAACGACATTCAACAATTCATCAGATTGTGGTGAGGAGGACTTTTTTTCTCCTTCATCCTGTTATGAGTAATTGAGTTTCGTATATATTTCGTTAATGGATTGCCTTACTTGATTTTTATCTACTATTAGACTTTGAAAAATTCTAGATTATTGTTGTGTATAAGGAGTATTATTAGTTAGTAAGCAAAGAAATTCGATTAGGGGACCTGGTAACTTGACATTCTACTGGACCAAACAGGAACATTTTGGAAAGATGTCAAAACGAAATGAAACATCCTTTAAGGTATCCGACTACGTTCGGAACCGTGATTTTGCAAAAGCGTATAAATGGATAATGTTTATGATATTTAGTGCCACTTAGATTAGAAAATATATATAAAACTGTTTTAAGAATAGTATTACAATAAAAAATTATTTAAGTACAATATTTTGGCTACAAATTAACTTAGAATAACGTTTTTAAAATATTGTCCTTTCGTGAATAATGCTTCTATTATAATAATATTTTGCCTGTGTATAGCTCAGACCTCTGTACAGAGGCTCAACTGGAATTTTTGAAATATATAACTTAGAAGTGGGTTCATCCGTGTTTTACGACAACAGAGGGGAAAAATTTTAAGAAAACAATGCCGATAATTATTTTAAATGGTTGTAACTCTGAAGATAATGTGAATTTTTCAAAAATCATATTTGAGCCTCTGTATAGAGTTCTGAGCTATATACATGCAAAATATTATAATAGAAGCGCATTTTTCACAAAAGGAGAACATTTTGAAAAAAAGGTTATTCTAAGTTAATTTTTAGCCGAAATATTGTATTTAAATAATTTTATTTGTCAAATTGTCCTTAAAACCATTTTATACATGTATTCTAATCTAAGTGACACTAAATATCATGAAAATTATCCATATATGCGCCTTTTTAAAATCACGGTTCCGAACGTAGTCGGATACCTTAATAATTTTTATAAATTTCATTATAGGTAGGCAAAAAGATTTTTATGGTTAAAAAGGAACAAAACTGACCTTTATATTTAATTAATTAAATTAACATGCGATGAAGATTCCGAAAATAAATTTCGTCATTTTTTTTCCCACACAAAATCTTTATCGCTAGAAAGGAAATACAACATGGCACGATAAACTACACCTTGCACTAGTTGTCATCATAGTCACTACAGACATTGATACATTTGTCGAAGCGTGTAATCAATTTACAGGAACCACTCTGGTAAACATTGGCGTAAAGGAGTATATAAGGGACCCCCTGCAAAGTCAGTTATGGGTCCCAAGGCGGGTCCTTCAAAGGATTGCAAAACCATAACATAACATAGGCTATGTGCCCCTAAAATCCTGGGTCTCCCTACGATATGGGGATTGCGGGGGTGTACGTTAAACCACTTCTGGTAAACCCTGTGCCAGCAGTTCAAGGAATTGCTGGCACCGCACAGTCTGCACCACCTCAGCATTGTTTTAGAAGTTCTGTCCCGTGAATGAGACTTTCTTCAGGAAACAGGTGAAAGTCCGATGAGGCAATGGTGTTCTCATTCAAAGATGTGGAGGGATGCCCGCTTTGACCTTCATCTTCCACAGAGTGCCTTTCTTCTCTGAATATGCAACATCAGCCGTGAAACATTTGGCGAGATATGACTTCATCACCATACACTACCTGTAGGCGTTTTAGGATGACGGAGACACTAGTCCCACGGGCATACCCGTACCATATAACAGCATGCAATTCCATTGGAAACCACATAACCAGACCTCCCTATTTGCCATCATGATTTGTACTCGAATTATCTGCTACCTAATTACAAGACATGCGTGTCTATGGTTTTAACATCCAGAAAATATATCTACTCCAGCCAGGATCAAACCAGGAATCTTAGGCTCACGAGATTGCCACGTTACATGTATGCCATCGTGCCAACATTTTAAAAAAAGTTAATTATGTATGTTAATTAAATCAATCAATCAATTTAGCTTTTTTTTAGCCATTAATATTGGTACGATTCTTATTTACTAGGGAGGAGAATTGTAAAAATTATAGAAGACCCATTTTTCCGACGATTGTACGTTAACGAAAACGAAAGATTTTCTCAGTGACAATATATATGTAAAGAGGGAAAATTAAAGACTTTGATGGAAATCGAATTCTAATACAAACATTATTTTCGCATTGTATGAATTTAATGAATAGGGGTTTGGCTGGAATGAAAAACAAAAATCACAAAAATACACTTTGAAAAAATAGAACGCAACTCATTTGAATTTTTTTGTAAATTAAATTTCAGAATATTATTGTTATGGAACAACTTA
>BMAV01026555.1:90073-105080 GCA_019973955.1 Trichonephila inaurata madagascariensis | reverse complement strand
AGAATATATTGAAAAAAAATAAGACGTTTAAAATGTTAACAATAATTGCTCAATTGACTCTTCTAATGGATTTTCTTGACACATGCTTCTTAGGCGCCTTTTTTTCTGGGAAAAAAAATTTAATAATTTCACATTTCATTCTTTTTTGAAATAGTAATAGTTTATATTGCATCACTTGACATTTTGATTACCATCATCTGATCAATCAAATAGAAGTTGATTCATTATTGTTTAGCTTGTTATTTTTAGAAAAATATTTCTTGCGAAATGAAATAAATTTCTAGGAAACCAATTTTAGTTTCTTTTAACAAAGTCTGAACTTAACACTTGTAAAATTCAAAGCATGATGCAACATTTAACATTATCACATAGTAAATAAAATAAAAATAAAAACTTTTTTACAAATAGTGGAATCCTATTTTATTAAGAAGAAACATTGAGAAATGGTCTGAAAAATCTTATGTTTCAAATTTCCTTTCAATCAAAATTATTAATTAGATACATATTCAGGGAGTTACATGTTATATTCAGGGTGATTTTTTTTTAATACTGACACGATTCAGAGCACTTGTCGTTCGATCTAATAAATGCAACTTCACCGAACTTGGTATGGAGACTGATAAGAACTTACAAAAAAGTAAGATTTCGAAAAAAAAAATATCTGAATGTGTTATTTATGGCACTGTACATCGCAAAAAGTATAACAAAAAAGAAAAATAATATATAATATATTCAAAATAACAGAAATGTTATTGTTTTTTTTCAATGCATTCACTTTTGTCGCGAGAAATCAATTTGGCCGCCTTCTATATCACTACCACTCTCATAGACTACCAGTGCATTCACATTCTCTGCACAACATTTTCTAAATGCGTATGGAACATATCACAAAGAATATTCTACACATTCTTTGATATGTGTACCTACAATAGTACGTATCAACATTTACAGTTGCAACATGTGTTATAAATTTTTCTCAAAGATGTTTAGTTAGCGATAAAGCCCCCTTAAATACGAATAGCTTCTCTCTAGTTGTGTGCTTACAAAGAGCTGTGAATAATTAAGATAATATAGCTTTACCAAGAATGCCCATTACCCTATTCTGGTAATGAGTTGCATATTCACTTTAATTGGCTTACTTCAGTTGAGAATGTAGTTCTTCGCAGCTGTATACAAGCTGTTTTAGCCCAAATTGTTGGAGCAACTGTCGTATATAAAGACATAAATTTAGGTTTTGCTTTGATACCTCTGGTATATATTCTGTGGTAAAACACAAAAATGCCACACATACCCCTATCTGTAATTTTAAGGATTCCTTATTATTATTTTTTCCTATTTCCCGTGTCATCATTCGCCTCCATACCAAGGTTAGTGACAGTATGGTTAGATCAAGCTACAGGTGGTTCTTAATAGTGCCAGTTAACTAAAATCACCCTCTAGATAACTACACGAAAAAGTTTCATATTTCTCTCACTTTTTTTACTACACGAGATACGTGCATCAAACAGGATTTAAAGCTTCCAAGAGGCTAGTTATGGTACCGGAATTCTTAATGTGGTAACTTTGGCTTTGAATATTCTCTAATTTGTTTATTACAAATTGCATGAAAACATTTGGATTTGTCTGAGTTTTATGTAGAAAATTCAAATACATTAGTAGTATTTCACACCTAATAGTTTTTTGACGACAGTGTTTTATATTTCTTGTATTACAACTTTTTTTCTTTAATTTATTAGTGCTCTTAAGTCCTTTAAATAAATATTGATCGTTGGTTGAAAAGTTTACGAGCGAATTTGTCTATGTCAAACTTTCTACTCATTCAGCGTTTGAGTCAATATTTTAAGCATACTTTAACTATGAATTGTACAAGAAAAATTTTACTAAATTTGAAATTAGGGTATTTTTTGGCATTATGAGAAATTAATTACGGGAATTCTGTAATGTATAGTTTTATTTTCAGATGCATTAAGGGGGTTCCTCCATGTGATGGGTTCAAAAAATAATTTTTTTTTTCATAAATTGCTTCCTGAACTTGTCTACAATACGGTGGTAAAGTGGTTTTTTTAAATTCGAGGTCGTTTTAAAGAATCAGGTGTAAGAAAAGCTGCTGTTTGGTGCGCTAAGTTAATATTTCCATTGTTTTAATCGAACTTGAAACTTTAAACGCGTTTTTCTCAAAACTGTGCTTTTCATCATATCTCAAGAACGGTTTTACCGAATGACTTCGAATTTATAGGGTAGACACAACATAAATATACGCACGCACCGAATGACCGACGATCATTCCAAAACACAAAATATTTCTGTGTTTTATAACAAAAAACCCCATGAAATTTGAAACTTTCTTCAGAGGTCTACCAAAAATCCAATTTTTGATATTTTCAATTGAGTGTAGTTCATTCGGTACACTTAAGCTTATAGATTAAAAAGCCGTTAATTTTTTTTTTATTTCAGATAAGCCAATCAGCCGGAATCTTGGAGGAAGTGAGCGTATATTTTTTTTCGAGGCGCGTGTGTTCAGAGCACTATAACTTACGTTCTATTGAATATTTTTCGCTAAACATTTATATACGTACTCTTAAGATACATACAAATAAATGATAAAAAACGTAAAGTTCTATCCTTTTACTGGGGGTCAAAATTGTTTCCTAAAAATGCTTAAAAAACATGCCGTCACATGGGTGAACCCCTTTAATCGAAAAACGTTTAGACTCTTAACCCATTAACATAGATATAACTTTGTACAGCTGCTTTGAGAATTTTGAAGAACGTCCGTTTTCTTACGACATTATTTAAAAATTCCAAGTCACAATCAAATTATACAAATACTATCGTAGCTGGTTCAACATTACTTTTGAATTTGTGCTAAACCGCTATGATTTTGAATCATAGTTCAACTAAACGTGCAGTAACCTTAATTATTTCACTTAATAATATATCAATGATTTGCGAAAGCTTTGAGCTATATTCCCATTGATCCCTAACATGTTGCTCAATCAACCAAGTTACACAGCTGTCTCTGAATTACATTTGAATATTGATCCGCCATTTGAATACTATACAAATATGTATTGCATTTATATTAATTACGATGTGTAGTTAAAACTCAGCTAAGTTGCTCTATTCAACTACTCTTTAGGCTATCAATTATGTGACGTGTCCCAGAAAAGTGCCAAGTGTAGACATACTTGTTAGAAATTAAGACAGTTCTTTTATACTACTTCATTTACTCACAAATGTTTCAGATTAAGGGTCAGAATAAAAAGTATTAGTATGAGGTAGGTAGATAAATTAAACTGAAAGAGAAGTTAAAGTGACGAATGTATGCAAATTGCAGTTAAATAATACGGGATGCTAGATATTGCCTTAAGGGGGGCCGGCACTTCCATGGGAGTCCATGTTCAATTACGTAAGTTTATGTACCTTTTTCTCAGAAACTTCTTACTACTAATAAATAATATTTTCACATTAGGTTATATGTATTATGAATAAGACTTTAACGGAGGGTTTTGCTTTTTCGTTAAAAATTAAATTAATTATGAATTTTTTTAAAAAATGCCAATTTTTTTCCTTTAAAATTTAGTTTAAAAATACATTATCTAAAACAGTTCGCTAGATATATCTTATTCCCTCCATTAAAAGGTGTAATCATGTTAAAAGTATGCTCACTGTGAAAATATGAGGATTCTACTTTAATTAGTGTTTGTGAAAAAAGTACATAAAGGGGAAAATATTGCATTTTGAGAAAACAGGTTTTAAAGTAAGAATTTGTAATTTGTCAGTGAAAGTGGCTTCCTTTAAAAAAAGAAATAAAAATACTTCTAATTGTTGTATTTCTATATACCATATACTTTAAGCAGAAATGTTTGAACTTTTAAAAAATGTAAAAAAATCAAAATCGATAATTTTTTAAAAATTCATATTCCCCCTTAAAAATCTAAAGGAATCTGGTGAAGTCGTTCAGTTAAGAGTTGTATTGATTTACATGTTTTGACATCTTAAGTAATGTACGGGAACTACTTCTGTAAATCAAAACTACAAATGACAAGAGTAGAAGTGTCTAATAACATCCCACCCCTCTTCACGGTGGGTCTTTAGTGGTACTAGGCTCAAATTCATGACACGCTGACCATCTGTCCATTACCTTCACCACAAGGCTACCACGGACACAGAAAGATGTGCTGAAGGTAAAGTAAAAGGCACCGTCAATCGCAATTAGATGGATATATCTCCAATGCAAAAAATAACCCGGAGTAGGACTAAAATTTTAAAAAAGCCATAATTAGTAATACAAAAAGTAGCTACAAATTATCGCTTACACGTACAATGCCAGCTAGAGATTACCAAAGAGGTTAAGCTTTAAAACCTTTTATAGGGGAAAAATAAAAATGAATTGTCTGTGAATCGCAAGATACAGCAGTTCTAGTGAAACCTAGGTAAATGTGAAAAAATATTACATCATATGTACAGTTGCCACCCATCTGGTGTAGTGACGATGACTGTTGTGTCGTAGAGCCTGGGATCGAATCTCGGCCCCGATGTATGTTTGTAAATGCATAGTGCCTTCGCGGCATGGGGATACTCTAAATAGCCGTCGATTCGCAAGTCCTCTCGTGAGGTTGGTGGAAGAGGAAGAGAAGTAGGAGCTCCCTAACCATCCTTAGAGTGTTCACATGCAAAATTGTCGTGGAACTGAGCCAAATGGTATAGTCACCTGTATGGTGCCCAAAGCCACGACTAACGACTGACGTACACATAGTTCCTTGTCATGATGAATTTCGTGGGTCTTGATCTGATGATACTTATGCCATCGAATCGACAGGAACAACATATGCACCGTTGAATATACCATTGAAACATTTAGAAAACATTCCAAATAGCATACAGTACAATAAGGGATGTATATTAATTGCAGTAATATTTGAAAATGAACTAAAAACATTAGTAATAAATGTGCCAAAGAGGAATTTCTTAAGCTCAACTGTCTAAATACTTAGATATGCGATGCAGTTTATTTCAGACTTTTATAAGTTTCCATAAACATCGAGAATGAACGTAGATTTTCCAGAAAAAAGTTCGAATCAACAAACAAAAAAGCCAAAACGAAGTTATTAAAAATAAAAGCCCGTGACTTAATTTCAACAAAGCTTGAAATAGATTTAAAAATAAATAAATACAAACAACAATATTGAATAATATGAAATTATATACAATCTTTATAGGAACTTCATAAAAAAATAGTAATAAATTGCATATTATATTATTACAGAGAATATATTTTAAAGAATTAATAATGGATTTTATATTCTCCTAATTGTTCTCAACAAGCGGAGTATAACTGACCTCTCTCGTAAAGAGGGAAAACTAAAATTCTTATTTCCCCACTATTGACGATAATACAGTGGCGAAAACCTACAGCTCTTCGTTTTTGTGTAAAAGTATCTTTTAAAGATATTTATGTCACATTCCTAATAAATTGTGCATATTGAATTCAAAAATTCAAAAGAAAAAAAATCTTTACATTTTTTAAATTTAATTTTTTCCATAAAAATGAATATAATTTTGGAATTTTTTTTAATGTGTACGTTGCCAATCTCCACTTTACACATAAAAACGATTTTTATTCAATATTGTAATGCATTAACGGGGATGTTGTGTGCATATCAAGGGTTTATTCAGAATTTAATATTTTTTATTCATAACGGGAATATTCAATGACACTTATGACGAATTCTCCATAAAAATCACGTTTTTCTTAAATTGTTTGAGATTTTGTTTTACACATCTTTGTATTCGCTGCTGCAATTTATTTGAATTTTTATTTTTTAATCATATATCAGCTCAAAAGCTGGCGTAGTCTTGTAACGTCGTGACGGTCAGATTATAAGTTAGTATCTCGATTCCAATAAGGTCGGTCATGTCGAAATCCAGTAGAACACAATATTCATGTCGACTTATGCGGAAGTTAAAAAAGTATGTTTGCTTAAAGGATGTCTTATCTTAACCTTGTTTGAAAACTACAAGGTTCCTTCCGACGTTAAATCAATAACTTTAAATAAAAATCACAGTTTTGTGTGACCTACTGATGGGTTTTAAGATACTCGAATGCAAATATTTTGATTACGAATTGATGTTACAAGATAAGAGGGCTTTAAAATTATAGTTTAATTATGGATTTAGTGCCTATTACCAACGATTAATCCAAATAGGGAATACAAAAACATGTATAGTTAAAAAAGTGTTCAGAAATTTGTACTTTTTAAGAGAAAGTTTCTGAAAAGATCAAAAGTTGACAACAACGAAGCGCATGAACTGATAAGCAGGAGATACATGATTGCTTTTATCGTGTGACTATGACGTCATATGAGGTTTTGAACTGACTGGCTAAAAAACAGGGGGTTATCATTATCATGTGACTAATGACGTCACATGAATTGAGTCCATTTGAGTAAATTACTTTCACCAATCTTATTTCGCTGAGCAATGAAGCTATTACATTAAATTGATTTCAAAGCTCTCATGATAAGATAATAGTGTACCAGCTTACGTGTCGTCCTCGTCACTTCTCAATGGCTTAAAATTACGAAGTCCATCACCAGCAGATCTCGTGCTGCTTCAGAGTTTGAGTTTATTAAAAATTAATCCATTTCATCAATCTTGTTTGAAAGTATTTTATTCCAATTTTAGGTATTTACATATTGTACCACGTCGGCCAATTCCTCAAATGAAAAGACGTCAAATGTTGCGATATTCAGCCAATAGTGGAAACCCGCGCATTTTCAAACAAAATAATAAAAACGATAACAAGATTTGGTGACATTTTTGATTTGGTGAAACTGGTCGATGGTATAATACGAGGCGTGGCACACACACAAAAAAACGAAACTAAGTGTGCAGCTTCAAAAAAGAGTGGAGTTGAAAACAACTGTTTTGATGACGTCATCCCTCACCCCTCCTATATCCATGTGGCCACTTTCGCCTTAACCGAACAAGTTAGTTGGGAGTACTGCGTCATTGAGTGAACACATGCAACTACATTCTGCCAGCAAAATGTCGAATCAACATCAAGTGTCTTGTGAAACTTAAGAAATCAGTTACGGAAACATTTCAAAGGTTAAATGAGATTTATGGAGATAAAACTTTGTCTCGTACACATGTGTTTGAGTGGAATAAGTGTTTTTTAGGTGGAAAGGACTGTGTGAAAAAGGATAAACGTACTGGGCACCCAAGGTAAACGATTACAGACCAAAACATTGCAAAAATTCGTGATGTGAGGAGGTTCTAACTCACATCAGAGGTCAGACTGTTATTAAACATGACTACAGTGAAGTACTAAAAATACTTCGTGAAAAAATTAGGATAAAAAAGGGTCAGAATCGGGGAGCTATCTTTGGCTGTTGCACCAAGACCAATACACCCCAAAACATTACTACGATGGGGCATCCTCCTTATTCACCTGATTTGGACTCATGTGACTTTTTTTTATTTCTTACAATTAAATCTGGCTTAAAGGGAATCCATTTTACCTCAGTTAAAGAGGTTCAAGCCAAAACGGAGAATCTCTTGAAGGGCCTTCCAAAAAACTCGTTCCAAAACTGTTACCAGCTTTGGCAGCCCCGAATGCAGAAGTGTGTGAATACTGAAGGGAACAGCTTTGAAGGTGATAATGTCACGGAGAACTGATTCTGTAAGTAGAATGATTTATTGGACCAGTCTCGTTTTTCTGTGTCACATTTCATACCCAGATACGGCAAAACTAGAGCTTTTTACATGAAACCAAGAAAAAAAAATGCCATTTCCCCCTATTTATCTCAATTAAATATATTTCTCATATTTATATAGAAATTAAAATCGATTACAAATAAACACGTTTAGTAATTGCAGTTACAAATGGTATTTTATTTAAAGAAAAAAAAAAAGAAAATTGTCATGTTAAGGGAATTTACAGCCTAGTATGTCTTACATGTCTAGTATAAAATGTAACTGTAAATAAAATGTAGTGTAATGAAGATGGAGAATAATATAATTTTTTAAAGAATATATATAAATTCCTTACTATCATTGTTTATCAAACAAAACTGTTCCAAATGCATCAATTTTAGAAATTAAATTCGGATAGTGGAATTCCATGTTCTGGAACATTACTTAAGTCTACGAATGAATTTGTATAGGAATTCAAGGTCATAGAAATGTAAAGAGGGAAAACAAATTTTTATAGAGCTTTTAAGGGCGAGAAGCCAATGTACCAGTACTAATATACGGTCATATAAAAATTGCGAACTCTATTTTTATCAAAACGCAAGTAAAAATAGAAGATTGAAGGTAATTTAGTAACATATTACAGAAATAAAACAGTTGTATAAGCTTTTGTGAAGGTCAAAACAAGAATACGAGGAAAACCAAATCAATTAAAGAAAAAATAGATTTAGTGACTGCCAAGGAAAAGCAAGCAATGGTGCGATTCAGAAGGGTAAATTCAACGAAATAAATTATTTATAATGGAATGAGATTATCTATTGATATTATGAATCAAAATTTAATTATAAATTTGGGGTCATGGTGATATTGGTAAGGAGATAATTGGCGCTTTGGCGATACTTCTAAACCACTGCCAACATGACGAGAATGACGTATAAAGAGTGATGTTTCACTTTATATTTCTCGTTAATCCTTGTATGGATTAAAAAGTCCTTTTAATATAGTTAAGTGGGGAATTAAGACACTAGTAAAAAAAAAGGGGGATTGGTGATGTACCTCAAAAATGAATCATGCTCAAGCGATGAAAAGAACAACATCTGTAGCTTCTTCTGAAGTGTAATATCAAACAATGTAAGGTTGATTGATTTGCACCAACACTTTAAAATAACAAGAAGGCGATTAACGGAATACTTTATAATTTTGATTAGTCTTGAACTCTTTGGGATACAGCATGCAGGATGTTTCTAAATGAATATCAGAGTTTTAACGCTTCATTGTATTTAATACATACAAGTTATAAGTCTAATTCATATATCGAATGAAAGTGCAACTGAAATAGTTTTGCTTGCTGACGTGTGCGCATGTGCGGGAAATGCCTGTTAATATTTTTTTTTCACCTTCCCCGACGATCACCGCGCAAGTTTAAAAATGGCGACTAGTGAAGAGAAAACGTTTAGTGTTTTCTAGTTTGCAAAGACAGAATCTGCTATCACTGTGCAGCGATCATTTCGTGTTAAGTTCGGTTGTCAACAGCGAGACTCACCTAAACTGAATGTTTTTTGTACCATATCTCGGCGGAAAGTGTATGGACCTTTCGTTTTCTGAAAACCAACCAACTTCGGACCCTATCTTGATGCTCTACAACTATCACGATTTCCTCAATTGGGAGAAAGTGAACCGTATAACTTCTTTCGGCAGCAAAATGGTGCATCGCCTCACGGGCATCTCTCACTACATGATTGGTTGAATATCACTGTACCAGACCAATGGATTGGCAGCAAAAGGGCCTCATGATAAAGCGTGTTTCGCATGGTCTCCACATTCACCCGATCTAATGCCATGCCATTTTTATCTGTGAGGGGTTCATTAAGGATTGTGTGTACGTACCTGCGCTACCAGCTGTCCTTCCAGACTTAAGACACCAAAATTGAAGCAGCTGTGCAAGAATTAACTCAGACACACTGAACAAAGTTTGGGATGAATTCGCTTATCGACTTAATGTGTGTTGTGTGACAAATGAAGCTCACATTCAACATTTGTAAGCTTGTCGGTAAAACCGTTTTAGTTACTATTTCATTCAATGTAGGAATTATACTTGTAAGTTAAATGTAATAAATATTATGAAGTGTTAAAACTCCGAGATTCATTCAGAAACACCCAGTATTATCATAGACTTGGCTTCCGTTTCTTTTTCATTCCGTCGGCAAAAGAGAATTGCCATTCTCCTTTGAATTTAACAAGGCAGACTTCGGCGGAATGATTATTGACAAACTGTTGATTCTAAACTGACCTTGTATTTACACAAAAAATCTAAAAAAATAATAATGAGCTAAATTTAAGCACTTAACTCGATTTGTTCATTACCAGACATAAAAGTAGTGATCTCATAACAGCTGTTACTATACGAGAGAGTTTTATTAATATAACACAATCCGTAACATGAACTATTGGATAACTAATTTTCTCTGAATTTCTTTTAGCCTATGTAACAAAAAATTTCCATACTATGCTTTTTAAATGGGTTCCACTAAATAATATAATTAAATGTTTCAAAATATACCATCATGTGTGTGTGAGTAAAAAGGCTTTGTTTCCTTATTTTTTACTTTTGACCTACTCAAATCTTTGACTTCTACGGAAGGACCTTACAAGTACACTTTTGTCCCTTCGTTAAATTTAATAACATACTACTGTCATTGTAAGAGCATTTTTAGAGTATACTAGCTGAACCCAGCAGACATTGTCATGCCAATTTTCAGTCTTTCATGCAGGGTGAATGTGGGTTATGTAGCCCACATGGGCCCCGTTTACACGTTCTTCTTGACAATTTCAAATAACCCCGGATATTTTTCTGTGTCAACAATAATTTCTCCATCTGCTGATATACTGAACGTGCATCGTGATATTATATCGAGTATTAAATTTGATATATTCTTGATTATTTGAACTACTTACTCATTACTAATCAATCACAATCGCTATTTGCTATGATAGAACTTAACAATTACTGTGTATATCGATTCATAAAACTAAACTTATTTTTTTGATTATAAATTTGTACCACTAAAATTAATGAAGTATTATTAGCTATAGATTCCCTTAAATATTCCATACTTTTTTTATAATGCTGTATACTTTCTGGGTTACAGTAGATCGCTACTTTTAAGATTTTATAAAAAATTGTAAAAAAATAACTTTACAGCTATCAATACAACAAATATATTCTTCGAGTTCAAATATAGCAGGGTACCAATTTTTACAGGGATCGGTAACCCATAAGTTGGTATGCTGCAGCGCTCCCTGGTGCGAAACTGCAACAAAGTGAATAATGAAAATGAATTTCTTACGAAAGAATACAAATACATGCCAATTTTCAAGGTGATTGTGTTTGAAAGTTAAAGAAGTTGATATGCTCTCTCACTCTATAGCGCCACCTAGTGGAGAGCTGCAACAAAGATGATATTACAAAAACCTTCTCCACAAAAAATACATATACATGCCGAATTTTATAGGTTAAACCAGTGCTTCTCAAACTGTGGGGCGCGCCCCCTAGGGGGGGGTGTGATAACCCCATAAGGGGGGCGCGAGTACATCGAAAAGTCGAAAACAAAAGAGTATTTTTTAAAAAACATTAATTTATTGAAAGGAAGCAAAACAAAATACATTCTGACATACTAAAAAAATAAAATACACATTTACACTGATATAATACACTTATAAATGTATCAGTACTGAAGAATGTGTTTCATAATTAATTTAACAGTACTAAGATAAGAAGTTTAATAATTACCAGTGGCCCTAAGGGTATGTCATAAAATTGTATACAAAATTTAATACTTACCTTGATTATTTGTTTGGTTTATAATTAAAGTTGTATTGTAGCTTTACCTTAAAGTATATTATTATTGAATTCAATACATTGTTATTGTGTTAAAAGGGGGGGGGGNATGAAAATTATTATTGAAAATTGGGTCGCAAGTATAGGAAGTTTGAGAAGCACTGGGTTAAAGTGTTAGAGTGAAGCGAGGCCATATATACAAGCATCCATTTATATAGATGCATACAAAGTTTATTAAACATTTCATTACAATGTAATAAAATGTTTTAATTGCAGTAATACCTCAACTGCGGTAATAGAAAAACTTTTTGAAACGTTATTTGTCGTGAAAAAGCTGAAGTAACAGAAATTGAAATGTAAATTACTTCAATTGTAGTGTTCAGAGTTCCATAACGAATAAGGTGACATCTTAGTTCTCTGAAAGTTTTCTTGTGATTCACACACACACACACCTTTTTAATTTTTTGTTTATTTTTACTCATAAATATATATCGCATACGAGCCAATTTACTAAAAATGACAGATATAGGAATTTTTTTTAAATGGATAAAATATTCAAATTTTATGATTTGGGATTCATTTCGATTTTCTCCAATGTACATTAAAATCAAAATTTCTATGGTATTACATATTAAATGGTAAGCCAAATTCTTAATACAGAACACTTAATAGTTTTTATCAGTTTTCATTTTGGTGTGAAAAAATATATGGGAGAAAAAAGTAAAACTATTGAATTTTTTTTTTATCATGTTTGGATGTACAGATGAAAAAATAATGGATTGCTGTTGTTCTATACTTTCAAGTAGAAGTGAAGGAAAAGATTAATGTCTTATTTCATGACTTACAATTTTTTTTTATAAACATAATGTTTATGCATCAATCATGATTGATTACATAGAAGAAATGATCACTATTTCCAGAGATGACGACTTCATAAGAGGCAACTTTCTACAGCTGTGAGTTTTTTCAAACAGATAATGTCTTTATTAAAAATTAATATTAAGGAAATGTCTGTTTTTTTGCAATTCAATTTTTTGTAAAGTATGCACAAACTTTATTATAATTGATTACCGTATTATTATGATCCACTGAATGTTATAATCAATATTTAGCGAAATGACGGCGTAGTTGGTTTGTCCCTGCCTTTCTGAACCCAAGGATCGAGTTCGATCCCGGGTCAAATCGGTGGATTTTCATGATACAGAAAATCGACAGCGGCTATGCCGTATTATTAAACGGCATGTACAAGATCACTAGAGTGTCTGTTTGACTTGTTTGCTCTCGGCAAAATTAAATCCCAGTTACAAGTTCGCCTCGTCAGAGCTCAAGTGCCTCCCTCTAGGGAGGAAACTAGGCGTTAAAATTAACTGCAGCAATTCAGCAATTGGTAGCAGCCTATATGGTGCCGCGCTAAAAAGAGGTACCAGCTACCGGGGAATGTCTAGGTCTGCAATGGAAAAACTCCAATCCGAAGCCCATTAGAAAATAAAAAAAAAATATTTGGCAAAATTTACTTTTCAATGTAAGCTGTTATCTGGCTTTAAGAGAAAACTAATTATGTAGAATATTTATCTCAGTCCATGATATCTTTAACAAAATATTCTGTCACTTTTTATAATACCTAGTGCACCATGTTTTGGAAAAGATGAGAATATGATACGTATCTACGAAAAGAAGATTTTAAGATTTATTTAAGAAGGAATTCAGGAAAATGGAACGTGGCGAAAAAGATCAAATTTCGAGTTCTATCAGTCATATAAAAAATCTGACATTGTTAATTTCAAAATTGTCAGACATTGTCAGAATGGAAGAAGACTACACCACTAAAAAAGTCTTCAATGCCTATCCAATTAGACAATGGAGAAAAGACAGGCCAAATCTTAGATGGATTGATGGCCTAGAAAAAAATCTAGTTTTGAGAACTAAGAATTGGAGAACACTAGCAGGAAGAAGGTTGACCTGGGAAACGCTTCTTGAAAAGGCCAAGACCAACCCTGGTCTGTCAAACAACTGAGGAAGAAAGTACACCTTGTGGTACCTAAGTATTGTGGCACTAATGTCCAGACTCACTGCCCTGAGACCGGGGTGTACTGAAATTCCTGGCCGCAAAATTATTGAAATAGCTGGGTTGTTTGATTGTTTTTAACGTGACAATTTGAAGGTACACAATAACTATTGGTAAATGACCTAGTAATTTTGAAACCAGCTCAAGTGACAACTACCCAAGTTAGCATCCCACTCTTCAAAGTTCACTACATACCAATGTAACGACTTAAGATATCGACAGCTTGGATGTGCATCATTATCCACAAGAGTACTTTTAGTGGCACCAGCGACAAACACTATTTCGCGACCATAAAAGCTTTGAAACACAACTGGGAAGCAAATCAAAGAAAGGAGAATCAAATGGAATTTGATTTTATCATTATGTTTTGTTTCTTCAAATTGAAATACCATAAAAAATACAAGGTGTGACACACACAAAGGAGACAATGTGTACAGCTTAAAAAAAATACTTTTTGGTGACATCCACTCTACTACATTGGTCTACTAAAAAGGCCAGATTTCGGGAGTTATGGAGGATTGTTGCACCAAGACAATACATCCACTCACACGGCCTTATCTGTCAAGCAGTTTTTAACCAGCAAAAACATTACTCTGATGAGGCATCCTCCTTATTTACCTGACTTGGCACCATTCGAGATAATTTTATTTCTTAGAGTTAAACCTTGCTTAAAGGGAACCCAGTTTATCTCAGACGAAGAGGTTCCGGCAAATAATGTGAATCTCCTAAAGGGGCTTCCAAAAACCTCGCGCTCCAGAACTATTGCCTGCAATGCCATGACTGAATGCAGAAGTGTGTGAATGCTGAAGGGAACTAAATTGAAGGTGATAATGTCACGGAGAACTGATTCTGTAAGTACAATGATTTATTGGACCAGTCTTGTTTTTTTGTGTGTCACAGCTCGTATACTCCATTGGCGGCATGGGGATTCTCTAAACAGTCGTCAAGTCGCAAGTCCTATCGTGAGATTATTTGGAAGGGGAAGAGAGTTGGGAGGCTTCTAACCTTCCTTAAAATTAGGAACGGAACTATGCCAAATCGTACTGTCGCCTGTATGGTTCTCAAAGCTATTCCTAATGACAGGTGTAAATTACTAGACCCTTGCCACGATGAATTTCATGGACCTCGATCTGACACCGTCAAACAGGTGGCATTAGAAACAACAAATAACTTATCAAAAATTTAATGACGACAAAGTATTTATAACAGCCTACAGCAGTTAGCTATTTACAAAAAAGAAACACATTGGCCTCGAAAACTGAATGGTATACATATGAAATATTCTGAGATGAATTGATGATATTTAATTGAGAAATATTCATCAAATCAACATGAAAAGTTGCTAATTTTGTTTTTGTGTGTAGGACGTATTCTTTTCATTAATACAAATAAAAGAACGATCAATA
>BMAV01026555.1:65816-80027 GCA_019973955.1 Trichonephila inaurata madagascariensis | reverse complement strand
ACACACACACACACACACACACACACACACACACATATATATATAGGTAGAGTGGCCGATACACGTTAAATCTGTTGAGGCTCAATGTCCTTCCGTTAGTGTGGTGTGGATGTTTGGAGAGAGATTTCCAGCTCAGTTGACGTCCTCGTCTCATTCGACGGTGGATCAAAATTACAAGATCCGTTGCCAATGTTGCCCTCATGTTGTTTTAAGGAGCAACGTTAGTAGAACTCTCTTGATAAGAAAACAATAATATACAGTGGGTGATCGGTTAACGAACATAATCCGTTCCAAGACTATGTTCGCTATCCGAATTGTTCGTTAACCGATCATCGATTCACCATAGACTTCTATGTGAAATCGATTAATTCGTTCTGGAGACCCTAAAAAAATGAAATCAGAACCGAAACTGATGGTCTAATGTGTATGAATATTCTATTGGAATTTTTTTTTTCAATAGAACTTTGAAGTTTAATAGGTAAGCAACATAATTCAGGAGATATGAAAAACGATTTTTAGTCCGTTTCTCATATTTCACGTATTTTTACGGCGGTCGCGCGTCATCGGCACCTTTATATTTTATAGTCTGCACTGTTTGAAAAAATTAAGAATTCGCTTAATTTATGTGCCATGTCAGCGAATCCACTCGCTTATAACTTATCATCTGTCAGAAAATATTGATATTCATATTGAAATTTAAGTATTCAAGTGTGTGTGTGTATTGATTTTATAGTCATAATAATAATTATTGAATGACCTTTAAATTCATTGTTAATTCAAGTTTCATTTAATATTTATCAATACTAAGCATGCTTTAAACATTTCTCCTTTCAGTGATCGTATTTTGTATGCAAAATGATAACAAATATTTAATATTAATTTTTTTCAGAGCCGAGAAGTGTTCGTTAGAATTCGGTTTGTTCAATCCGAATATGTGTTCGTTGTCCAAACACAAAAAATCTTTCGTGAAAGTGTTCGTTAACCGATCACCCGCTGTATATGAATTCGTATGGAGGAATATAATGTTTTTACTTTTAGTATTTTATTTGAAATCATTGAGTAATAACCTATATATGTGCTAATTCTATTATTATTAAATAATCACCCAAGAAAAGAAATTCTTTACTATACAAAAATTCACACTTTGTATAGTAAGAGTAATTTGTATGTTACTATCACTTTCTTAGTTAAATTCGTCGATTACTAGATTGCTCATTCAA
Source organism: Trichonephila inaurata madagascariensis (assembly GCA_019973955.1). Lineage (NCBI taxonomy): Eukaryota > Metazoa > Arthropoda > Arachnida > Araneae > Nephilidae > Trichonephila > Trichonephila inaurata. The sequence continues at coordinate 78,807 of BMAV01026555.1, read as the reverse complement.
AACTATACATGTTCAAAAAATTTATTTATTTTATTTTTTAAACTAAAAAGCAAAATACGAAAAGATGCTTTTTGGTTGACAGAGAGTTATAACTGATAAATATTTCCATTTTCATACTGTTGAACTTTGAGTTACTTAAAAATATTTCTAACGTTAGCGGGTGAGTGTGTGAGTGAATATAAAATGTCGCTCTATTTAGGTACTCGAGGGCTTTTAGTGACGAACCTCGTAATTTTGAACCATGGTCAAGTGACGAGGACGACACCCGAGCTGGCACTCCTCTTCCACACAGCACCAAATGGGAGGACATTTGAGCTTCGACAGATTCAACATGCATCGGCCTCTTCCCACGGGTGATCTGCGGTACTGGGCTTGAACTCATGTCACGCCGGTCATGAGTCCGTTATCTTGATCACAAGGCTACCGCGGTCATCCTATCGTTAGCGGGAAATATTTAAAATCGTATTTTTGAAGAAATTGGAACGTTGCACAAAATGTGTTTAAATTGATAGTTCAACTAGGAAAAAACTTAAATCCTAGTACGAATTTGCATGTTAAAAATAAAAAAAAATTAAAAATTGTAAAAAAAAGTGAAAATTAGCAATGTTATTCATAAATAAAGTTAAATACATCTGAACTACTTTTTACAATGGTATCAAGTAAATAAAATTAATAAAATAAAATGGAATCAAGTTTATTTTATACGATACAATTAAAATAATTTATAATAACAAGTTCGAATACAAACAATGTTTATCCAAATTTTGCTAACGATGCAGTGAAAAACTTGAACAATCTATTTTTGTTTCAATATTAAAAGTTTAAATAATATTTCATTAATTTATTATGCCAGATAAATATTTTTAAAAAAAGATTCAAAATTATTTCCCCAATGAGGGAAAAAATTTAAAAGTAATTTACTAAAACGTTAAAAAATGGATAACGAGGAAGAAGTTCATTGATTAAATGTTAAATTTTGTACAACAAAAGAATATTTTTATGAATAGTTTTTTTTAAAAAGAAAAAAAGTATTTATCTATAAATACTAAATAAAAAGACTTCGTGATTAATTTTTAAAAAAAAATTCTTTTATACTAACATAAGCCTAATTTACGTCTAATTTAAAAACGAAAATTTGTAAAAATGCTGTGACTCATCATATCGTAAATACGCTCATCTGACCTACATAATTAATATGTAGTAAAACACCATGATATTAAAAACAAACATTACATAATTTACTCAGAAACGTTACTCAATCTTAGTTTAATGTGTTGATTCCTGCGAATATTTAAATATAATATTTAAACCGAACATTCTGTGTCACCGATGTTGCAAACGATTTTTGAAGCAGATATCACGCGAGTCATTTTTACGAATTTAAAAGATTTAAAAAAAAAGCTCTAATGTTTTTAGTTATAGTTGCAAAAAAAGAGCTTTTTTGTCATTATATTCACGTTTAATTGGTGTTAGCAACAAGTTTTTTTTTAATTACTTTCACCTGTTAATATATACTTTGAGTTCTATAAATAAACATTTACACAATTTATTTGAAATTTGACAACAGGTTTGGCATTTGAGTTAATATTAGAGCTAATTATGTTTAATGAATTTTATTTTCAACGTTGAATATTCTAAAGAGTTTAGTACATTTAGCACCACCTTAAACATTAAGAATAATTTTAAATAGATATTTCAGTAAAGAGTTTATAGTCTCAATAACATTGATAAGCTTCACAGTTCATTTAAAAATGATAAAAAAAAGATCTTTTGTTTTTCATTTTTTATCACGCAATATTCGAATATTTTCATTTCCAGTTTATGAAATCTTTATTAATATTAAATTTTCGTACATTGAGAAAACTATATTTGTGAACAGAATACTATGCAGCCAACATATTAGAAAATATAATCGTATATTAAACGGTAGCTCTAAAATATTTTATTTCAAGTTTTTTAAAAATTCCATTAGTATTGCGAATATGAAAATGTGTTTTATATCAAGCAAATTCTTAAGTAAAACAAATATCGAATAATAAACTGGAGATAACCGAAATAATTGTTCGAAAGAATCGTCTGTCAGAGAATATTAAAATATTTCCTTTTCGGTGACATGATTTTCAAATAGGCACAATTTAAAGATCAATATTAAAACAGAATTTACTATTTTAAAAATTGTTTAATATGACTTTTACGAAAGTTAAATATAATTTCCTCCTTGATTTAAATTTAAAACTGAATGAGACGTTATTTTCTAGAAATTAGAATCTTTTTTTTTTAAAAATATATTAAAATAGTTCTTTTTTCTGAATCCATGATGGAATATTATTAAATAAAAAAATCCATCTTACGAAGAGTGGTATAAAATTACTTGATTCAGCAGTTAGTGGCTTTAATTTTTTTTAAAAAAAATCTTTGTAGCTTTATAAATAGAAAAAATATTTAAGATATATAAATCAGTTATATAAGCTCTTACTGGAATTTTTCAATATTCTGACTGAAAAATTTAGATTAAAGAATTATGTATAGCCAAAATGACTTTTTGGAACCACTATTACGAGAAAAATGTCGAAATAAGTAAAGACCAGATATAAAATATTTCGTAAAATTATAATGACTGCACAATTTATTTAGCAGTAAGAAAATAAATCTTTTTCTGATATAATAAAGGTAGTTAGTATAATTTGGTTTTCATTCTTCATAATTGATTTTGCTGCTTGAACCTAAATTGATTTGTGCAATATAACTACGGCTAAGTCATTTTATTACTATAGCTTATAGATTTTTTTTGCTTTTAATCACATGATGTGAAAGAGTTCTTATTAAAAATCTAGCCTTATTTTGAACTAAACCTTAAGCAATTTTAGAAATTGTTCATACATAGTCAGACATTTGTACATAAGATAGATCGAGAATCAAGCAGTTTTGAATGAATTATCGAAAATTTTCAGCTATTTTTTTTGCAGTCTATTTCCACGCAATTGCCAAAATGCTCCTAAAATTCATTAGTTTAAGTTTCGCCTGTGTACGTTATCTAAGCAAATCTTTATAGATGGAACAGGTGAGAGTTATATTAACGTCGCATTGTACGAGGGCTATTGCCAACGGATCTCGTAGTTTTGAACCATGATCAAGCGACGAGGACGACACATAAGCTGGCACCCTCGTCTCCTAATTTCCAAACCACAGCAACGGAAACACGTTTGAACCTCAACAGATTTAACGTGCTTCGGCCCCGTCTACATGGTGGGTCTTCAGTGGTATTGGGCTCGAACTCATAAAAAGACAGCTACCAGTACGTGACCTTGACCATTAGGCTATGACGGCTACTTTTATGAATGGAAGAAAAGGTGAATGAGTGTTTTATTATGTCGCAAAGCCACACATTGGCTATTAGTAACGGATTTTAAAAATGTAAGCCATAGTTAGTGACGATAACGACACCAGAGTTGGCAACCCTTCTGCGAACTGTCACTCCATACCAACGAAGAAAGAAAAAGATAAAATGGGAATGAGGGCGGGGCGCTGAAAAAATCATTAGGGTGGCATGAAAGCAGTTCACCCATAGTTACTATTTATAGTAAACCTTTCGAGCACACAATTATTACAATTTGAGAACCTGGGGATCATAAATCGCACACTTTACTAAATAATGGAAGCTCCTGATGGATAATTGAGAAGAGTAACTTTAAAGCCGCACTATAAAGCTGCACAAGTCTATTGCTGATGCACCTTGTAATTTTGAACCATGTGATACCCTCCTACTTGGGGGTACCATCTCTTCATCTACGCGACCTAGATTTGTGGGAGGAAATGATTGATCACATCCAAGTTAGCCATAATAAATCCAATTTATTATTATTCCAATATATTGATCAAAACAAGTCTTACTATAGAAAGCCAATCAAGAGTAATATATAACGTATTCCTAAATTCTAAATAAACAGGCGCCTGGAATTTTAACCACTTAACTTTAAGCAAAGTTATCCTATGAATCTTTATCTTTCTTAATTTCTTTAACTCGCAAAAGCCCGTTCTGTAATTACGCTTTTAAGTTTAATGTTTTACCATAAGCTCACGGCGTTCAGTATCTCAGCTTCCTTTCTCCTTCTTTCTCGCGATTACGAAACCTTCACTTATATATCTACTAACTAATCTGAATATCACGCTTTCTTCTTGAACGGATTGGCTATGAATTAACTCAATGCTGGTCCCAAAGATTCTCCAAGAGGATTAATAGGAAAAACGCGGTAAAACCCCATCACAACCATGATCAAGTGACAAGGACGCCAACTGTGTTGACTCACCTTTTTCCTATCTTCCACACCAACCAGATGACGATTGAGTAATGATATTTTTAACGAGCATAGATCTCCTCTACACGTCCGATCTTTTTGATTCTGGGCTCGAACTCAGAAACCGACAGCCACGAGTCCGTGACCTCTAGGTAACCAAGGTCACCGGTTGGATTAGTTAGCGAGAAGTAAAAAATTCAAGAGAACTTGAGGTTAATGGCTTAATAGGTTCGGTAATGATATGCAACTATAACTCAATTAAATTAATTTTCCAAATAGAAGTTAATTCAAATTCTAAACTACTAAATCAATACTGAGTAAGCTACAAGAGAGTAATTAACAATTTATATTTTTTAAAAATAATACATAACACACATTTTTGCTCGACTGGAACTAAGACGCTGGAAATTTATCTGTTATAAGAGCCATGGGTCAGTGATTGCTTTTCCGAGTTGTTGCCAACTAGAATATTGTGATATCATGATAAGTTAGTCTGTAGGCTCAATTCTATCTGACGTTGACACCACGAGAGAGAAGCAATTTCGTCGATCCAACAATAAATAAAGCGCAAAGCTTCCGTAAACAGAATCCAAGAGCCAATTCATCACACAAAGATCAACATGATGCTGATAACCAATGGCATTATACTTCCAGTGGCATTTATTGCCTACTTTCACCTGCATGGCGTGACACTTTGGTCAAAAATGTGTCATGGTAAAAAATTTTTTTGTTGATAAAAACTTATTGCTTTTCTTCGTTCATCGGTCACTTTAAGATTTCAAATATTGTAGCAAAATTGGGGGAAAATCTACCTCTAACAGAAAAATTGGAAGAAAAAATGGCTTTAAATTCAAGTTAACTACAGCAAAACCTGTTTTTATGCAGTAGATAGGGACCGAATAAAAAGAAACTGCACAATAAATATTCGAAACTGTATTTCATAAATACTTACACATAACAAACAAATTTGTCAACATACTACAGATTTTATTTTTTATTTTTATGAGGCGGTGAGTGATTGAATATTAACTTCGCGCAGTTCAGCCACACGAGGGGTTTTGGTGATGAACCTTGTAATTTTAAACCATGATCAAGTGACGAGGACGACACCTGAGCTGACACCCCCTCTCTTAACTACCACACCAACGGGAGGATGTTTCAGCTCTCGACTGATTCCACGTTCATCGTCTCCCTACACGGCGAATCTTCAGTGGCTGAGAGGGATCGCGTAAAAAAACCCCGCACTTAGAAAATACACCAATTATTTACGAAATTTATGAGAAGGTACTTCAAAACAAAATGAATAATTAAATTACGCATGAAAACATTTTTAAAAGGCTTAATTTCTCATTGTAAGAATGGAAAAGTTTACAAAATGCAGGTACATAACCCATTGCTCTACTGGTCGTAATCCAAAGCGCGCATATTTCTGTGATGAATTAGTTAAAAATCGCTTTCGTCACTAGGAGATACAATTTCAATTGATTATTTTTTGGCATCATAAAGTAAGTGATAAGTTTTTGTGGCGACGGTCATTTGGTCAGTTGTTTGTGAACTTTACAATAATCAAATATGCATGATCGAAGCTCTTTTTGGAATTTCTAACTCCTTTCGGAATTGGTATCTATTTTAATAAAATGCTTTTTCGATTTGTTAGAAAGCTGGATCCCAGCATATATTTTATCCACTCTCATAGAATCTGGTACTTCTTGTCCGTCTTCATAATTTATCAAATTACTGCTAATGTCAATGTCATTGAAAGTTTCATCTTCAATCTGGAGCGTGCTGTTATCGCATTGAGAAAAAGCAATTGAACGTGTATTGTGGAAAAATTATTTATAAAAAATGAATGGAACGAATAAATGTTGATTGATGGAAATCAGTACAGTGACCCAAACGCCATTGAAGTTCATATAAAGAAATCGCACAAAAATAAAACAGAAAAAACAAATCGCACAAAGATAAAATAATATAAAAAAGGACGCACAAAAACAGGTTCTACTGAATGATTAATATGTTGAAAATGACGGGGGTTCGAAAACTATTATGATATTAATTACAAAAAACACCTAAAGTTATTTAATTACGTTTTTTATGTGTCATAAGTGAAAGTTTATTTGTTTATTTTTAATTTTTGAAAATGTGGTCATTTCTTACGGACACTAAATTTGAAAGCAGTTGTTTCATCTTTATATCAGTAAACGACATAAAACATGATATTTTGAATTAGAACCCCTCTTTGTAATGTCAGCAACAGGTATGAGCTAGAATCTGGTGTATATTTTACGCGCTGTCGTTTTGGCCTGGAATCTATGTATTAAAAAGGGGTTACAGTGAAAAGTAGTAATTTACTTTATATAAATATTAGTATATTTGCATAAAATAAATTTGGGTAAGGAATGTAAACTCGCTACAAATAGATTAGACAGATAAGTACAAAAATTGGATTATTTTAAGCATTTTAAAGAAAAACAAATGAATAAAACATATGAAGATATACATATAAATATATATACTCTCATATATATAAATGTACACAGAAAAAAAGGTTTTTGTGTACAGTGAAACATGTTTAAAGTGAAAACGCTTAAGACGAAATATCGGTTCACACGAAATAATGCAACGGTCCCTACAAACTACTATGTATTTTCATGCATTTTGTTCTCGTAACACGAAATGAAAATCGCTTAACACGAAAATATTTCCCTTCTGGGAGAGGAGGGCTATTGAAGCTGAGCCGACACCTAATGAAATGTTTGAGAAATTGTCTGTACTTTTGGATTGTCTTACTGTATAATTGGAAGAATTTATTGCAGTAGATGATGATAATCTGCGTACAGCTCCCATTATGACAGATAAAGATATTTTGGAGTTATTATATTTTAAAGCTCAAAATATATCATTGATGAGGTTCGGATGACGAAAATGAAATGAATAATGCAGATCCTGTTCCCACGTCATTCGAAATGAGAAATATTAGGAAAAGTATACGCAGTTATTTAAACGCACGTTCTAGTGGTGAAATGAATAATAAAATGGACGACATCGAACAATTTGTTGACTATTTGATGGTACTATTTTCTAAAAACTCTACAATTGTTTTGTTTTTCAAAAAAACTCGAAAAATTCTGTATTAAATTTCATTAGGTTTTTATTTTATTGATTTTTATTAACTACATATGTATGTAAATAAAATGAACTCTAATAAACATTTGTTTATTTATTTATTTATTTTGCAATATCCCTTAACACGAAAAACTATTTCAGTCCCTTCAATTTCGTGTTAAACGGAAGTTTCCGTAAGTTAATATATTTCATAGCATTTGGATTAAGACATTAAACATTTATAGTAATTAATAATCAAAAATATTGGACTGAAATATATTTAGACATATATTGGATTGGGAAGAAAGTAATTTCGGCTTTTTAGTGTAAATTTTTTTTAATACTAAAAATAAGCTTTAATCAGTCACGAACATCTTCCATACTGTTTGATTACTTGTAGTTATTTTTCAATTCCTACTATTAGTTAACTCTCTTCCCTATATATTTATTTATTTTTATATCTTGTTTAAAACATGTTACTTAATGACATGTGTATCGAATCTTAAAAAATACATGGTTTACTTTATTATTATTCAATATATATATATATATAACTAAATACTTCTTAAAATAGAAATTGTGTGACTCGCAAAAAAGTTTAGAATTTTTACATATCTTTTTGCATAATATAACTTGTTTGTCATTAATAATAATTTGTTTATTTAGATTCTTATTGGAAAAAGCTATACTATAGTTTCTGGAGTGTTATCAACAGATTCGGGGTTACAAATAGATTTTAACACGAAATCCTTCAAAGAATTTTGGCTAGGATTAACAAAAGAATTTCCAGCAGTTTTTGAAACTCCAATACAGCATCTTATATTTTTGTACAAATTATTTATGTGAGACAGTATTTTCAGCTTTAACAACCATAAGATCAAAACATAGATAAGATATGAATAATATTGAAGAAGGATTTCGTTTGGCGATCTCGACTGCTATTCAAAGATTTAATAACATAATTAAAAATAATCAAGCACATCTTTTCCATGTTGATACTTAAATCTTGCACATACCATTGTTAATAATAGGCAAGTATTTCAGAAGTAAACTCTAAATGACTACACTTAAACATATTATTCATTTCTATATAATTTACCGTGCAATTACATTATATTTTTAGGTACTTAATTAAAATTTTTATATCGGCATATTCAAAGTAAAAACTTATAGCGGATGTTCATTACTTCAAAACAATAGATTACTACAAATAAAACACATACAAGTATCCAAGCGTGTGTCAACTTTGCTCAATGTTTATGTGGCAGCACAAAATTTTTGTACGAAAAATGAAGTCACCACCCCGAAAATTTTAAGAGCCCTTTTGTAGTAACTTATTATTCAGAAAAGAAGCTTATAATATTTTTTTTAAGGTAAGTGACTACCCAAAATTTGCCACTTTGGTGAAAATATTTGAAATTTCTTTTATACTTATATTTTATAGCCCATAAATTTAAGATTCCAAAAACACTATATTTTTGTTTCTACGATACTTAGAAGCAAAGTTATAGCATAATTAGTAAACCGGGAATAGAGTTTACCACACACACACACAAACTGAAGTAGATCCCTACACAAAATATTTTTAAAACATTAAATTGAAGTGTTAAGAACATGCTTTATTTAGTTATATCTGTGTTTTGAATCAAAATCTAATCTCTGTGTATATATTTATGCACTTTATTGCTTTTTATAAATTTAAAAAAAAAAACACCTTTATTTTTTTAAAAAATCGTGTTTTTGTATAAAATTTGGCATATTTAAAAACTTTTAGAAGTATTACAAATCTGTTTATTCCTAACACATATAAAGATGTTATTCATGTACTGTATAAATATTATGTGAATACATTTATTAGAATTTTGTGTAACTGCAATTTTTCAACAAAATTTCACTAAAAACGACAGTTGTTATAGTCATTAAAACTCCAGAAAACAACAAAAAGTTGAAAAAAAGTCCGAATTAGTTAAATATGAACCTAAAGAGATACTGACCTATAAATATGGTGAATTAAAAAAATGCACAGTTATTAGAAATTTTTTAAACTGTATTAAAATATTTAAATGTATTTTCTGCGAAACTATGTAGTTCAATTTTTTGCTTCACAGTAATGTTCACTACAGGATTTGTTTTTAAGATATTGAATTGAAATTTTCAGATAATGTTTTATTTAGTTTTATCTCCTGTCTACACAATAATCTAATCTCTGCGTGTATATTAATGTATTTAATTGCACTTTTTGTGAGTAAATGCCATTAGTTTTTTGTAAAAAACTGAGTTCTTGCATAAAAAAAATGACATTTCAAAAACTTTCAAAAGTATTACAAATCCGATATCTCTAAATAGAGATAATAATGTTATTTATATACTGTATAAATATTATTCAAATATATTAATTAGAATTTTCAATGCAAGACTTATCATAACTGCAATTTTTCACTAAAATTTCCCTCAAAATTCCCAACATACCCAAAATGTTTTTTAATTTTGTCGAAATTGTATTTGAATTCCTAGTTTTATGCCCCATTTCAACTAAAAAAGTGTTTATTTAGTTGAAAATTTATATATTTAAAAAAAAAGTGCTTCGCACGCGAAGGTAGTCATATACGCATGCGTGCGTGCAAGTACGCGTACATGAGCCTTTTCAGTGAGGTTAGTATGTCCGCAGAAAAAGAAATATTACCGGGAGTAATATTTGCAATAGGTCACTAGTGGATTCAGGTTTAAAACAGTGTGAAACAAACTCTCTTGACGTATAAAAATAGTTAAGCTGCCGTTAAAGCACAATTGCTATCTTTATGTGTGTATGGATCCCCATTAACTTCTCAAAAACAATCCTTACTGAAACCGGTACTTGGAAATATGTAATGCTTGTTATTCAAGCGAAATTGATAAACGTTCGCGATATAGGTAAGGAAAAATGGTTCGCACAAAAAAAAATGTCGACAATTACTTTCAATATCAGAAAAATAAATTTTTTGATCAATAACGAAAGTATGATCCTTAAATATTATTTCAAATAATATACTGTAATAAATCATGACTTAACTCAGAAGCTGGAAATAAAAATACCAAGCCAAAAATGCACGTAAGAGTGTAGCTCGTATAATTAATATTAATGGTATGTGCTCAGAATCTAAGACTAAACGCGAACTGAAGCTGGTGTACACGCTATGGTTCATAGTTCTCCTGTCCGTATACTGTAGAAAGTTGAAGCCAACCTCGACACTTGACAGCGGTTCAAAATGACGTGGTTCTTTGCCAAAAGCCCTTGTTTTTCTTCAAATTGTAAAGTTAATATGCAATTGTTAGCTATCCCAATAAATAAACGAGTTGATAATTGTCACTCTGTAAAACAACTTGAGGATTAATGACCACGGACATCATAATTTTAAAACTTGGTTAAATAAGGCCAAGAGAGTACCACACTTTGCCAATTGCAGGACATTGTGCTTTGACAGATTTAACGTGCATTGTTCTTTCTATATAGTGAATTTCAATAGCATCGAGACTTGAACTCACTATACGCTAGTCACAAGATTTTTACCGTAACTATCAGGTAAGCGCCGCTACAAAACTGTTAAAGAATGGATGGGAAAGGATTTTAGTGTGTGAAATTTTGTTAATGTCTGATTGCAACATTTGGCGATTTTTCGCCCGTTCTCGGCTAATCAAAAAGAACCATAAAAATTCACACGCACAAAATGAGATTAAGCAGATTGTTATAAAATATTGCGTTTGCTCGTAGTAATTATTAAAATGTTTTAAAAATTTCATTGTTATTCCTACATTATTATTTTTTTAATTTGCTTGCTGTGCGATCAATTTTTAAATTTCTTTCAAAATAGGAAATTATACTTTAAACAAATTTCTTCTAGAATAACGAATCAAAATAATTATATCAGTGTAAGTTTATCGCGAATTTATGAAAATAAGTTTTTAAACATTTTAAAATTACGAATAATATTTATGTTTTTACTGTTATTTTCTGAGAAAATTAAAATATCCATCTTTAAAAAAAAAATGAATACTTTTTTTGTTATCTGAAATAAATTAGCTTATTTTAATGGGGGAAAATTGTAACGCATAAATAGAATGTTTTTTTTTTTTCCAATCAATCTCTTCTTTAAGAACTAAAATATTAGGATATCCTTTTTTCTCATCAAAATATATATATTTCTTCAATTTTATATATATATTCCTGGAAATTAATATGGATCCATTGTCATCTAAAGTTAAAATTTTAATAACTCTCGAACTTTTATGTTCATATATATTTTTATAAAATCAAATTAATAAACCATTATAGTGAAGGAAAAGTTTTAAACCAATTTTATTCAAAATATCATAATTTTATATATGAAAGCAATTTACACATTTTGAAGTTTTATAAAAAAAGAAGTTTATGATCTTTAGGGATGTTTTGTTCGAGTAGAGATATATCTCATAGAAATTTTGTAAGGTTACAAGTTTAGATGGTCTTCCAGTAGAAATAAATATCATTGTTTTTTTCTAAGTATTTGAACCTTAACTGTGTGTATGTCAGTTTTCCTTATTGTAACAGCTTTTATCTCAAGAACCGGAAAAATCTCAAAAATAATTCGTATTCTTTTAATAATTAAAATGTTTTTTTTTTTTTTTTAAATTAAAAAGAAACAAGCTTATACTTTAAAATTATGTAAATGTATTTTCTTAACTGTCACTGTATGGTTTGCGAAAATACCCAATAAACAAGCAATATAAATTTTCTTTTAAGTCTATTCCTACTTTGAATGGATGAATAGAAATTATTTTATTAACAATTGTAAATTTGAATATATATATATTATATATATATATATATATATATATATATATATATATTAGATGATATAATCATTTTTGGCAAACAAGCCAATTTTATACCTAACATTAATTTTTATCCACAATATCTTAATTTAATACAGACAAATAATAACAACAATGAAGCAAATTTTCTTGACATACATGTTAAATTATATGAAAATGTAATAGTTTCTAATATTTATGATAAAAGAGAAGATTTTAATTTCAATATTATAAAAGTTCCTCATTGGGAGAGTAATGTACATGTTTCTATATTCAGAAATATTGTTATTAATTATATACAACGTAATAAATTTCTGGTGTCAAAAAAATCAGACATTATAAAAAACTATAAACATTTTACTAAATATTGCTTAAATCAGAAATACCCAATTGATTTTATTAATAGTTATATAAATAAAGCTATTCAAAATAGTTAGGATTAAAATTATGAGATTGATAATAGCTTATTACTATAAACAAATATTTTGTTATAGTTATCTCCATAGTCTAATATTAGATTAGAAATTACTTACTATTATTTTATTTATATTTACTCTGGTGTTATTATAGTTATGCTATAATATGCAACTATTATTAATTTTTATTTCCGTTCTTTTTAATCTTTTGTTAAGTGCTACATTTCAGCCACTCTTTTGATTTAAATCTGTATTAGGGTATAGAATCTGGCAACAAACTAATGTTTCCACTCAGATTTAGCGCGGGCTTTGCATTTGTAAGTGCAATTTTTAGGTAAGTTACCTCTA
>BMAV01026555.1:50738-63494 GCA_019973955.1 Trichonephila inaurata madagascariensis | reverse complement strand
TTATTTTATTAACGATTGAAAATTTGAACAATATAAATAAATATATAAATATATAGAAAGAGTGAGCTAATAGTAGGAACTGAAAAAAAAATTAAATTTTTCACTCAAACTTCATTACAAAAATTAAAGTAATGTGAGTAATCAAACTTTTAGAGCTAAAATTATTGCTTCCAGTAAAACTCTAGGAAAACATCTCTGAAAAGTGGAATTAGGAGTAAAATTTCGAAATAATTTATCAAACAAAAAAATTTAGAAAGGGTCATGTTTTGCAACTAATAAAATGGAATAAAGTTTTCAGTGAGAATAAAAAACAATTTAAATTTGAGTGCCAAGAAAATTAGGTTAAAAACGTTCGAAAAATTTAATAAAATTCAAAGAAAACGCCATTTTTATTAGACTTTTTATAAATAAAAATACACGACCATAAATCTGAGTGCAAAATCAAGTTATTGCGGTAGCCCTCGAATGTTTTGCCAGCACCATTGCCACCTGCCCAAAATACAAACAGTAGAAGGTCGATTTATAGTCGACATATCTTGCACGTCTTTTATCTTTTTAAGGTATTCTAGAAAGATATGAAAGTGCTGTTTTTCTTGGGGCTCAAATATTTCACAGCCGCGAAGTTAAATATTATTAAATAGTCCGTAAAGGACATCAAAGTTTTGTTGATCCTTGTTATATAACAATCAGTTATACAAATATTATATAATGGCATTTTTTTAGAAGGAAATATTGCACTGACATTTCATTGAATATTCAGCTTATACTTTCTCCTTGTCGCTATTGTACAGCATTGGAATGCAAGTTTTTCCGGTTATAAAGCAAAGTTAAAATAAGTACTTAGGAAAAATTTCATTTTTAATACATAAATTAAAAATTATATGTTTAGATACTTGCTGTACCACTTGTTTAAAAAAAAAAACAACTTTTTTTTATTAAAGAAATTTAGAATCTAAACACTATTATGGCTTTGAGTTCATAATTTATGACTTTCAGACAATTAGTTATAGAAAAATAAAATTTTTGAATCATTGACTGTTGCCACAATTAAACAACCAATTCTAAGTATACATATTTTCTACTAGTTCATATTTTTGTTATTATGTATCGGAAAAACTATTTTTATTTTTTGATCTTAATTCCTAATTATTTTGCTGTAATATATAAAAATATCGAGAAAATTGTAAAATATTTCTAAGTTTTGGTTTCTTTTTAAATGATTATTCTTTTGTATGTAACATCTGTATAAAATATTTTCGTAATTAATAAAAAAAAAAATAAAAAAAAGATATTTTATATAAACAAATCATTACTATTATTGTCCATAAGGGAATATATATTCCAATTTATTAATTTCTTTTAAACCATGTATTAGTCATAATATTAATTTTCAAATAACTTTTTTCCTTTTATGATTTACCTTTATTGTATTTACATTGCAAAATTTCGAAGTTTTAATAATATATAAAATCGTGAAAATTGGGAATTAAAACAGTTCAATATTAATTTCATTTTATATTGATAAGTAGTATAAATCATATTAAGAAAAATTTTTTAAAAAAATAATTAAAGAAATATTCAGATGAATAATTTAAAATAGAGTATTCTATCTTTTAGTAAATTCTGTTATTAGAAATGTTATTTAGAGAATCTAATTATATAGTTACTATGATAATAACATGCATGGGAATGCGAAAACAGAAAAATATCGAAAACCTTAATACTTCATATAACTGAAAAAATTTGTAATGTTATTATCTATAGCAATATCTTACTTAAACTGGCACTCGCGTACATACAGAATGAATATTTATATAAATATATGAAAAAGAATGAGAATTAATTTCTAAACATTTGCGTATGTAACCACAACTTTGTTTTCAAAACACAAATCGAAGTGATTTTTCTTCAAAGCAATCAGTTATTAAATCATTTAAAGATTAATATATGCATAGCAAAATTCTAAAATACAGATATAAATATATATAAATTTATAATAATGCTAACTGCATATTCAAAAAACACATACATATAACAACATACCAATCACAAACATAATAATTAAATGATACATGCATTACAATATTACGCACGGTAATCTCTTTTGCATCGAAACTATAAAACAAAAACTTACTTCATATAGTAAATCCTTCCATCAGCACTTAGATGAGCTGTCCATCCTTTTCTCAATCCTTTATTCACATCTTGCATGTATTTTTCCACCTGAGGATCTTCCATTGTAAAAAACGAAAAATTAAAGCGCAAACAAAAACAAAAATCACCACATAGACGACCGTAAACAAACCCTTGAATTTATCCACACGCACAGTTCACATCAATGGGAACGTAGTATTCGATCCCACGTGTTGTAGTAAAAGTCCCTCAAGCATCCACATTACACTGGATGGCGGGAGGTCTTATTTCCCGTGTAGCTCAATAACGGTGTGGGGTTGTCAAGGTGGATATTTTAGTGGATACTTCACACCGGTGGGGTGTAGAGTTGGGATTTCGGTGGCTTCCAAGTCAGCTGAGATTTTATTGATCCGAGCGAGAGTTACGGAAGCTGTTTTCCCAGCAGCGAGAATTGAACTGGAGAACAGATGCCTTGTGTTCTCCGTACGGAATAATGCAGGGTTGCTGTGCGTTTCAAAAGTCGCCAAAACAGGGATGAAAATGGGATATAATCGCTCGATCCGGCTGCGCTTGGAATTGAAAAAGAAAGTTTTGTTTTTGAATGAATTTCTGCCAAAAATGGAAAGTTAGAAACCAGGAGAGTATACTTAATAAAAAAAATTACCTCTAATTTTTATAATTTTTTTCATCGCCTAAAGTTATTTAAATGTGTGTGCGCGCCATTTATCTCTTTACTCTTCTAAATAGAAATAATTGATAGTTAATGATATGTCTTCATAGTTTTTAAGAAGACACAAGAGTTTTAAATAGTTTTTAAATTAAAAATAATCAATAGGTTCATTGACTGAATACTACAAGAAATTATATATTTAAAATGAATATTTCATATATTTTAAAAGAAAATTTTTTGAGCTGAGATTTTTTTTTCTACCACAGTTTTGAAGTTATAAGGAGAAACGTGTTTTGAGAGAGAGAGAGAATAAGACAGGGGTGTCAAACTCATGCCCCAGCTAGTGAGTGAATATTAACGTCGCACTGTTCAGCTACACGAGGGCTTTTGGCTACAGAGCTCGTAATTTTGAACCCTGATCAAGTGACGAGGACGACACCTGAGCTGGCAACCCTCTCCCAACTACCACACCAACGGGAGGTCGTTTGAGCTGATGTATCTGACATGCCTGCCATGATCAGATACCTTAACCTCTGGGCTACCGCAGCTTCCCTCAAGCCCCAGAACGAACATTTTTGCGGCCCGGCCATTATATCGGCACACAAAAATGTATAATAAAATATCAATATTTTTCTCAAAATAGGATAGATAGTAGCAGCGAAGTGATGTCAAGTGTTAGGACGTAAATATTAAATTTTTCTTGTTCTTTTATTTATGCTTATTAAATATAATGTATATAACAAGTTACAATTGAAATAATTTCATTGACATTGCAAAATCATATAAAATGGAAATGAAATAAATAAAGGACTTTTAGAAGTTCTTCTAAGAGACTTTAAAATTGATATCTCCGACATCTATAAATTTGAAAAATAGATATTTCAGTGCTTTCAGTGAGTGAGTGATTATTAACAATGTACTATATAAAACAAAAACAGAGCTATTGGCAATGGACTACATTATTTTGAGCCACTGTCACGTGACATGGACGACATTTTAGCCGCCATCGTCTCTTCGAACTTAAATACCACGAAAATGGGTGAACTTTGAGCTTCGATAAATTTAACTTTCATCTGCCCTCTTTACACGGAAGGTCTTCAATGGCACAAGAGCTTGAACTCATGACACCTTAGTCTAGAGTTCTTGACCATAACCACTAAACAACCAGGGTTGTCGATTCTGTAGAATTTTTGCTACCTTTTGAAAATACAGGCTCCATACTGCCGGGATGCTTTAGCAATCTTTCTATCACAGCGTATTATAAAAAAATTTTAAATAATTCTTAGAGGTTTTGATCTATAAAATATTTTGAATCCACAAGCGTTGTTAATCGTATGGATTTTTCTCTTTTCTCGTTTTTAAATCTAGACTAATGTATTAATAAGAATACAATATATATATTCGAAAGAATACGAAATAAAAATAGTTTTAACCTGATAACTTTGTATCTCTCATTTTCAAAAGCAGATATGTCTACATGAAGGATTCTTCTTTAGGATTTTAAATTCTGTAAAGCATTTGCTGAAACTGGAGCAGAAACATTTTATAGCGAGTCATTGTTTATTAACGTCGATCTAAAAAGCAACATTGGTTCTATTAGCACTTAACTTTGTAATTTTGAACCATAGTCAAGTGACGAGGACGAGTGACTAACTTGTACCATCTTTAAAAACTTCCAAACAACGTCAACGGGAGGACTTTGAGCCACGACAAATTTAACGTATATCAGAGTCTCTACATGGTAGGTCTTCAATGGAACTAGGATCCAACTCATGACCCGATGGGCAGTTGTCCGTAACCGTGACCACTAGACAACTCCGGTTACCATTTCGGTTCACCATTAATTGTTAATGAATAGCTCAACGAGTTAATGCATTGGTTAATTAGAACGGATATCATTCTAAGCAGGTAGAAAGACATGAGCACCTTAGCCAAGTGGTCGAGGTTACGAGTTCGTGTACGGCGATGGTCCATTTGATTTTGATTTGAATCCTTATTATATGGCGCTGTGAAGCACAACGAGAAGTAGGGACGATGGAAATCATAATTTTGAACAACGGTCAAGTAACGAGGATGATATCTAAGCTGGCACCCTTCTCTAAACTTCCACGTAACGTCAACAGTTGGACTTTAAACACAACAAATTTACCCTGCGAGTCAGTGAGTGAATATTAAAGCCGTTCTATTTAACAAAACTAGAGCTTTTGATGAAGGACTTTGTGTAATTTTGAGTGTCAATCAATTGACGAGGACGACATCTGAGTTGGTATCACTCCCTCACCGATCTTCTGCACAATGCCAAATGCAGGATGTTTGAGCCTTGACAGATTTAATGAGCATCAGCACCTCTACACTTTGGATCTTCAATGGTACAGGGATTCGAACTCATTACACGTCGACCATTAGTTCGTGACCATAACTATTAAGACTCCCGTTTTGTAACTGTATAAGATAAAAATCAAAACTCTTCAAACGAAAAATTCAGAATATAAAGATTTTGACAGGCTCGCGAATAATATTAAAGAAAAAAATTCAAAATTTTATATATCTTTTAATTTTCTATTTCTTGTTCAAATTGTTAAAAATTCTGCTTCAACTTTTACGGATTTTCCTCCAGTACTTGAAAATTTTCTACTACTTTACTTAAAATAAATACTGAATTACGAGTTTTAAATATAAAGAAAAAAATCGCCATGAAAGAGCATTAGCGTGAGGAAACTCAAATGGACTTCTGTAAGCATATCTAGTTATGTAAAAAGGGAAATAAACAAAAAGAGACTTAATTCGGGCAGAATGAAACGTAAATGGAGCTAAAAAAGAAAACATTTTTGCTGACGCAGAACGTCTTACTAAGATACCTCCAGGCAGCGGCATGCATTAAAAATTCTAAAGACCCGAAGGAAAAGTTTATCGAACTCTTTTAAAGGCTCATTTTCTAACAAAATATGAGTTTTGCTTAACCAAAACATTTTATCATTTTTTAAATTCTAATAGTAAAACCTTTTTCTAATATGTATATGCAGTGCTTGTTTTAAAGAACTTTGAAAATACTTTAGGTATATATATATTCAAATCAGGTTCAGAAACAAAAAAGAGATAATATATAAAAAGATGAAAGCTAAATTCTTAGAGATATGTAAAATGAGAATTTTGCATGAACTGTCGGTGGAATTAACCCTCTGACCGGAACATCCGACTCTCAGACGGTGATGATTTATGGTGTGGAAGTTAGGAGAGGAAAGGTGTCAGCTCACAGATATCGTTCTCGTCACTTAACCATGGTTCAAAATTGAGATCAGTCACCAATAGCCCTTTACTAGCTAATTAGTGCGACTTTAATATTCACTCACTCACTCATAAATCCTTTAAATAAATTGAATCCCGCAATATCAAGTACTTTTGCAAACTGAAAAAAAATATTACTCAAAAGATCTGTACCACATATTGCCTTCCAGGGTTTGTTTAACTGTCTTTTATTTGCAAGCTTATTTCTTCTCAAAAACTTTTAAACTAGATTGCGCTCAATAATCAATAATATCCATTAAAACATCATTTGTAAATTACCTGAAGTGTATACTGAAATGTTTCAAGATCTATCAAAGGGAATACTAAGCTATTAGTGAATGTCGACTAAACTATTCTTAACCTCAACAGTTTCTAGTATAACAATCTTATTTACAAACACCAAAACGTTCTAGATGATTTCATGATTAAAACCCGAACAATATCCTTAATAATACCTTTCAATATGGATTCCTGATGTAGAATTGCTACTTAACCGCAGATGTAATCACCGATGTGTAAATATCGCCACTGATACTAGACGTTATTTATATTGGAGCGCAACGGCGGTTATGTTTTTGATGAAATTGTTTTATACGCTCCAGTTTGACTGGTCTGTGATTACTCACCTTTTGTTTTAAGATAATAAAGGACTGCTGCGACGGAATGTTGTTTGTTTTTATTGTGTGTTGAGCGCAGGGCTATGATGTATAAAACAATGTGTGAAAATTCAAGTTTAAACAAAACTCTGGGTTGTTCTTGATTCACAACGCTGATTTGGCTTATATTTGTTTCAATTATTCTTCCTTGAAAATACGAACTTAAGACTTAAATCAGCATTTCTCAAATTGCGGGGCGCGCTGCAACAGGGAGGCGTGATAACACTACGTAGGAAACACGAGCATGTCGAAAACAAAAGATTATTTTGAAAAATTATTAATTTACCGAAAGAAAACAAAATACATTGAGATAATAGAAACCAAAACAAAAAAACATTTACACTGATATAATACGCAATACATATATATATTTAAAAATTAATCAAACAATTTTAAGTTAAGAACAAGTTTAATAATTACTAGTGACCCCATGGGTTAGTCATATAAAACTATATACCAAATTTAAAACTTATATTGATAATTAGTACGGTTTATGATTAAAGTCGTATAGAGTGTAGATGTAGTGTCAAAATATATTAGTTTATTCAGTTCTGTTCGGGTTTTGTGGGATATGGAGCAGCATAGGCTATTATTCCATTAGTGTATTAAATACATTATTATTGTATGAAGGCGATAAAGATTATAATTGAAAACTGGGTCGCAAATATTGAAAGTTTGAGAAGCACTGGATTAATTTCTATATTTTTGAATGAATTCAGGGGAAAAAAACCCAACAAAAGACGAAATAAACTGAATCAAATGCTTTTTTTACTGAGTAAATTCAAAAGACTTTCAGTCTAAAAGGTGGCTATAGTATTGGTCAAGGTCCCGAACTCGTGACCAGGGTTATCGAGTCCAAGATTATAGTTCTGATGCCACAGAAGATCCAGCGTGTCGAGGCTCTGATGTATATTAAATCTGTCGTG
Organism: Trichonephila inaurata madagascariensis; assembly: GCA_019973955.1. Taxonomy (NCBI): domain Eukaryota; kingdom Metazoa; phylum Arthropoda; class Arachnida; order Araneae; family Nephilidae; genus Trichonephila; species Trichonephila inaurata. The sequence continues at coordinate 55,824 of BMAV01026555.1, read as the reverse complement.
GCTCAAATATCTCCTCCCGTTGGTGTGGAAGTTAAGAAGGACATTATTTGGAAGCTATGGGTGACATTTCAGGTGTCATCCTTGTCACTTGAATATGTTTTATACTTGCGAGTAGCGTCGCTAATATCCCTCGTATTGCTTTTGACATAATGATAACAATTTACAAATGTCAAAATAAATAAATATCAAATGAATTTTAAACAGGATATTTTGGATAATTCAGCTGGATGTTATTTTGAAGTCTAAAATTACGAAGCCTTCAAGCAAATTCAATGATCCTTGATATGTCATTTGTTTTGACACAATTTTCAGTTTTGAGATTAAGCTAATTATTACTATCCTTATAATTTAATGTGCTAATCCAACTATATTATTTTATTTCATTTGTGCATATCACCCCATTATAAAAGAGAGTTAAAAGGTTTTTAAAGCAAATATCGCCGTTTAAGGTATCCGACTACGTTCGGAACCGTGATTTTAAAAAAAGCGCAGAAATAGATAATTTTCGTGATATTTAGTGTCACTTAGATTAGACTACATGTATAAAATTGTTTTAAGGACACGATGACGAAAAAAAAATTTTAAATACTATATTATGGCAAAAAATTAACTTAAAATAATTTTTCTTCAAAACGTTCTTCTTTTATAAAAAATGCTTCTATAATAATAATAATTTTCTTATATAAAGTAAAAACTTCTCCAGGGCGTCTCAACTAGGACTTTTGAAAAATTCACTTTATTTTCAGTTACCATCATTTGAAATAATTATCGGCGTTTTTGTCTTAAAATGTCTCCCCTCTGTTGTCGTAAAATATAGATAAATCCACTTCTAAGTTATATATTTCAAAAATTCTAGTTGAACCTCTGTACAGAGGTCTGAGCTATATATTATAATAGAAGCATTTTTCATAAAAGGAGAATGTTTTGAAAATGGGTCATTCTATGTTCCTTTTTTGTCAAAATATTGTAGTTAAATAAATTTTTATTGTAATACTATTCTTAAAACAATTTTATGTACGTTTTCTAATCTAAGTGACACTAAATATCATAAATATTATCCATTTATGTGCTTTTGCATAATCAATGTTCTGAACGTAGTCGGATACCATAACTGAAAGAAATCACTACACACACATCAAGGTCTTACCCAATAATACTCGTATTAAAGAATTAATACACAATGTTATTCATAATAAATTAAATATACCGAGAACAATTAGATACATAAAATTGTTTATATTTCTAATTAGAAACCCCTCAATAAGAAAATGATTTAAATTCGTTTTGATAAAAACATACTCGTATTTGAAGGTTATTATTATTCTTACTTTAAAAGTCACTATTTAAAATGTAGAGCGTGCTATTTATTCTGCATCAAATAAACATAATTTATGTATTTTAGAATCTTAAAATTACTAGATTTATCTAAGAAACTCCTTGGAACATCTTTTGACACATCTTAAAGTTCATTAATATATCTTAATAGTGTAAATCCACCGACATATCTTGAAATGATTCGATTTTATTTATTTATGAATTCTAAGAGTCTTCTCTAATATTTCTTTCAAATTCTCAACTGAAGATTAAGCCGATAAAATGAATTTCAAAAGAATTCTAAGGAGTGGAAGGAGTAAGTTTGAAAGATTTTAAAGTTTATCTTTAAAGAGCTATCGGATTAGAATCTTTGAAGTCTTTGGCATAGAATCCCAAGAGATACGAAAGAGTTTCTTTATCGTATGCGCTTATATTAATATAAATAAGCGAATTTAAGGTGCCTTTAATTTGTAATAAATTTAACTATAAATTGTTACATATCACAGGTATTTTCTATGTTTATACATACATCAACTCCCACACTCAATAACCCTCCTTATATATATATAGAATAGGGATAGAGATAACTGACAAGGGGGAAGAGTGCAAGGTCTTGGGGTCATGGATTTAGTTCAAACTTTGTAGGGTGATAGATTTAGCTTCCCTGTTGATGAAGATATACGGGGCCACTACTCAATATTTTTTTTAGATATTCGCAATTGAAAATGCAATATTCACTCGTTAAATTCAGCTCTGTAGCAAACGATTACATGCAATGGGTATAGCATAGCAGCAACCAATTCAGGTTCGAGTCAATGGAGGGTGAATAACTTTTTTTTTATTATTATTTTGTCTATTTTTTCATATTAAGATACATAATGGAGTTTAAATAAATTGGAAAGGAAATGTATTTAATGACTTGAAACTTTGTAAGTTTCATTTTTCATTTTCATTCATTTATGTGCAGAATAATATTTATTACAAAACAATAACAGCATTTCGAAAGAACAGGAGAAAAGCCCTTTAATTGCCAGTTGATCGTGACTGGAAACAATAAATTGGGAAAGGAAACAATAAATAAAATATTTATCACATCAACAAAATCAGTATAAAACTATGTGACTAACTTCTTACCCCTCATTGTCCGTACAATGGTGAAACTTGTCATAAAAACAAATAGAACATATTTCGAAAAGCATCTTATTCATTGAATTAGTGTGGTATTGTTGTATAGGCATCAGCTGCTTTGTATTCCGAGTGAATTGCATCTTCAATTGGAAATATCTAAAAGTTTATTGAGTAGTGGCCTCTATATGCATATATCTTCATCAACAGGGAAACTAAATCTCCTTTCCAAAAATTTGAACTAAATCCGTGACCCCAAGTCTTTACACTCTCCTTGTGAGATGTGTGTGTGTGTTCAGTAAGTTCACCAAAATCCAAATTACTGTATAGAGTTGGCAATCTAATTGTTCGCTAATTGAGATCGTGTATAAATGAGGTTGGCGAGTGCGCACAAGACAGACATTTTTATTGTCCTTTTCATGACTTCGTTTTTTTCTTCCTCTCTAAGATAAGTGTTCAACTCTTTCACCTTAAGGTATCCGACTACGTTCGGAACCATGATTTTAAAAAAGCGCATAAATGGATAATTTTCATGATATTTAGTGTTACGTAGATTAGAATGAATGTATAAGATTGTTTTAAGGACCTTTTGACAAAAAAATTATTTAAATACACTATTTCGGCAAAAAATCAACTTAGAATAACCTTTATTCAAAATGTTCTCCATTTGTGAAAAATGCTTCTATGATAATACTATTTTGCCTGTCTATAGCTCAGACCTCTGTACAGAGCCACAACTAAGATTTTTGAAAAATTCACATTATTTTCAGAGTTACAACCATTTGAAATAATTATAGGAGTTGTTTTCTTAAAATTGCTCCCCTCTGTGTTGTCGTAAAACATGGATAAGCCAATTCTAATTTAAATATTTTAAAAATTCTAGTTGAGCCTCTGTGCAGAAGTCTGAGTTATTTACAGGCAAAATATTATTATAATAGAAGCATTTTTAACACAAGGAGAATATTTTAAAAATGGGTCATTCTATGTTCATTTTTTTGTCAAAATATTGTACTTAAATAATTTTTTATTGTAATACTATTCTAAAAACAATTTTACATACATTGTCTAATCTAAGTTATACTAAATATCATAAATATTATCCATTTATACGCTTTTGCACAAAATCACGGTTCCGCGAACGTAGTCGGATACCTTAATTCAAAACCTCAATAAATTTTAAACATAATTTTTGTCTTCAAAATATAGTGTTATTCATAATACCTTCCAAGGTTTCGGGAGGGAGTGGATATTAACGTCACACTGTTCAGCTACTCGAGAGCTTTTGGCGACGGACCTTGTAATTTTGAACCATGGTCAAGTGAACGCAAGGTTTAATAAATAAATAATTTTAAACATATACAAAAAAAAAAGAACATATCGCACCTCTAGATAAAAACCCAAGTAAGTGAAAATATCTCATTTTTGGGAAATTAAGAACAGCTGATTTTAGAAAACCTATGAGAGATATCTAATATTACACGCATGAAGCTAACATTTTATAAAGCCGATTTAACTAACTCATTTCTAGATTGTCTGTTAAAAACCTGAAAAAATTACAATTTTCGAGTTATTCTGGTTTTATACTTGGTTAGGCAACTTTTTTGTACACGCAACTAAAGCAACTTTTCGCGCCATTTCTCGCCGACGGTTGGAGGTATCTTTACGCAGGTTTTATCTTTGTGTTGGTATTCCGCTACAGAATTTGAAAAATATCCTCCAAATTGCGTACTTTTTGATTTACACGGGTTTTCAACTAGAGGTATGATATGAAGGAATACAGAAAAAAATCAAGTTTTATTTACATATTTAATAAATGTCCCATGTGGGGACCCTTGGTTACACATTATTCATGAATGCAATAATCCAGTTCCTGCCACCCTTTACTTATCATTGAAACTGCACGAGTTATCTGTGTGTGAAAACCGTCTTTTACATAAGACTCGAATTTCCGTACTCCCTTTTCCACATGATGTGGCAGAACTGCATGAAAGAATAACACGAGCTGAGTCAATAACGTTCATAATACAATGTTCAGTAGATTGTGGCTGGAATTGAACTATTGCATTTATGTATAACAGCGTTTCTCAAACTGTGGGGCGCGACCCCCTTAGGGGGTGATGACCCTGCGAGGGGGGCGCGAGCATATTGAAAAGTTGAAAACAAAAGATTATTTAAAAGAATTATTACTTTACTGAAAGTAAACAAAAACGAAATACATTCTGATGTAATAAAAAATAAAGTACACATTTACACTGTTATAATACATTTATAAATGTATCAGTACTGCACAATGTATTTTTGATAACTAACTATTCTAAATTAAGAGGAAGTTTAACTATTACCAGTGACTCCATGGGCTCATCATATATAAAATTATGTACAGAATTTAACATGGATCTCGCGATAATTAATCCTTAACTGTCAATTATAAGTTACGCGATTCGCTCCTTAATGCCATCGTTTTCCACGTACGCGCGTGTATATGGTGTATGGGGAGAGGGGACAGAAAAGGAATATATAAGCAAATTCTCTGAAATAAGTAAATCCTTTGCAAACAATACCACGGTCATTTTATTCAATTCCACATAATTTTATTGGTAGAAGTGTACATAATAGATCGTACTTCAAAAAGACGTATATATACGTC
>BMAV01026555.1:0-29345 GCA_019973955.1 Trichonephila inaurata madagascariensis | reverse complement strand
ATATAAAGAAAGTAAGCTAATAGTAGGAATTGAAAAATAACTTTCTTCTTACCATAAAAAGCTCAAATACCTAAACTTTAATTACCTTGGAACCATACTTAACAGAAAAAATTAATTTTTGTTTTATTTTTTCCGTTATCTATACACCATAGAACATCCTGTCCACTTCGGTAGGTTTGGAAATTATGTGTGTGTGAAAAAAACTTTTCATTCTACCTTTATCACTACACCAAATTATCTTAAGTTTTGGAAATTTTTTTTGAGTAAATGTGTAATTTGCCAGTTTATATATGTCTTACATCAGTGCTCCTCAAACTTTTAATGCTTGCGTCCCAATGTTCAATGATAATGTTCATCGCACTCTTCTTCATAAAGTAATAATATACGATTACGCTAAAGCTATATACAATCCGACTTCAATTATAAACCGCACAAATTATCAAGATAAGTATTAAATTTTGTATGTGACAAGCCCATGGAAGAAAAAGTCACTAGTAATTATTAAACCTCTTATTAACTTAATATTGATAAATTAATCATAATAAATATATTGTGAAGTACCAGTGGAATACAAAGGAGTTTTCAAGGAGTGGGGGAGGAGGTTCCAGAGTTTAAAGTTCACCATTCTCGTATCATACCCCAATGCACCGCCCAACATTTTCTTTTGATATTTACAATTGAAGGGAACAAAAACAGCAAAGAGAGTTAAATTATTGAATAAAGAAATAGCACATTAAAATTAATAAAGTTAATTATTAATAACAAATATTTAATTAAATTTTACGTACTAAACACATAGGATTATTAGAAAATGAAAAAAAGTAACTAGGGGCTATGGGAAGCTCCTGACTTGGCCCCCTTTCCTCCCTTGTGTGTACCACTGTGAGTACTGATATATTTATAAGTGCATTACATCAGTGGGAATGTGTCAGAATGTATTTTGTGTTTTCCTTCTTATCGGTAAATTAATAATTTTTATAAAAAATCTTTTATTTTGGACTTTTTGATATGCTCAACACCCCCCCCTCCCCAAATAGGGTTATCCTTCCCTCTAGTGGGGCACGCCCCACAGTTCGAGAAACACTGCCTTACATTGTTAAAGTATCCGACTGCATTCGGAACCGTGATTTTGCAAAAGCGTATAAATGGATAATATTTATGATATTTAGTGTCACTTAGATTAGAAAATGCATATAAAATTGTTTTAAGAATATTATTACAAAAAAAATTATTTAAGTACATTATTTTGACAAAAAATGAACATAGAATGACCAATCTTAAAAACATTCTCCATTTATGAAAAATGCGTCTATTATAATAATATTTTGCCTGTATATAGCTTAGACCCTTGTACAGAGGCCCAACTAGAATTTTTGAAATGTATAACTTAGAATTGGGTTTATCCATGTTTTACGACAACAGAGGGGAGAAATTTTAAGAAAAAAACGCCGATAATTATTTCAATAGGTTGTAACTCTGAAAATAATGTTAATTTTTTTTAAAAAAATAGTTCAGACGCTGGAGAAGTCTTCTTTTTACATAAGTAAAATATTATTATTTTAGAAGCAGTTTTATAAAAGGAGAACATTTTGAAAAAAAGGATTATTCTAAGTTAATTTTTGCCAAAATATTTTATTTAAATAATTTTTTCTCAAAATGTCCTTAAAACAATTTTATACATGTATTCTAATCTAAGTGACACTAAATATCATGAAAATTATCCATTTATACGCTTTTTTAAAATCACGGTTCCGAACGTAGTCGGATACCTTAACGCAATATTCATTCTATAAGGACTTTTTTATCCTTTACATTTTTTCCAATGAAAGAAACATTATAATTAAGCTTAACTTCAACCGAGAACGTTATCGTTTTTCAAACAAAGATTAGTAGACATGCTGTTTCATTTTTATAAAGAGATAAGGATATTTATTAAGACTAAAGAAAGCGTTATGAGCTCAATTCATTTACAAATGTTGGAGGCATAAAAATGTTTTTTAATATTTTGTAATTTTATAAGCGCGTGATTATTTTTTAAACATAAAAAAACAGTTAATAGGATATCAAAAGTAAATAAATGTTTAATTTTCCATTAAAAAAAATGAAAGCATAGAATACCATTATAATCCTAAACCTTTCTTACACTACTTGTAAGGGGATATCAATCATGTCATTAACACTAACAGAGCAGGTTTAGCTATGTTTACATAACTGTTCTTTACTTAAAAGCATTGTTCTAAAATTCCCTTCCAAAAACATGATAAATTATTCAAACAATAGATAGATTAATGCATTATAACCTTCAGTTTGTTTTTTTTCCTTTTTAATAATTAATTTTAATTTAGAAGAATAAGAAGTAAAACCTGAACTATATAATCAAGGTTGAAACTTACATTGATATTCATGTGGGGGAATTTGAAATTAAGCAGAACAAAATCAAAAGCATTACATCATAAAGGTGTTACATGACTTGTAGAGCGTCATAAATGGAAGATTTTTTTATAGCTCTGAAGCAAGTAATAGAGGGTGTGAGAGCATGAAAGAATTTCGCGGTTTCTTCGAATATTACATATGATTAACGACTCAAACGCGGAATATTAGTAATTATCTTTTTCTGTTAGCAATTGTTAAAATTAAAATAACAAATTTATGAAAAAAATAATATTAGCCTTATTGGAGAATAATCTGCGAGATAAACAGGAAAGTTTAAAATTTAATTAATGGGTGTAAAATAGAAATAAGTTACATAACATAACTAACGTGCAAAACTTAAGCAACAGGGGTTTTTTTTGCCGTAACTCCACGAGTAGTCATTTGAGAGACATAAAATTCGGAAAAGAGAGACAGCATTTTGTATTTAAACGATGACAACGCATAGTTAAGCAAAAATGAATACAATACATATAGTGTGAAATCAAACAAAAAAGGCATTATTGAACTCATAGTATCTTTACACAGGACTGTCTGTCCAAGTCGAAGAATAACAAGCAGATGTTTTTTAGTATGGGATATGCTCTTTCCTTAGTGCAAAGGGTAGTTAACATCGTCTCTCCGTTCCCATCACCAGATTGTTAAATAGCTCTTGAGGTAAGAGTTCCCAATCCTCAATCAGCGTCTATTTCAGTTGCCGTGTCTGAAGCAAGACCGCAAGACGTCTCCTTAAAACATCTCACACATATCCTATGCAATTTAGATCAAAAGGAAAATGCTAACTAATCCATTCAAGTGATATCTCCACTTTCCAGTAGCTGCTATACATCAGTAGTCCGGTGTGATCACGCATTGTTATCTACAAAAATGAATTCTGGTTCATGGGGAAAGATAACCTCCTTACTATAGTGATATATGGTTACATTATACCTCTGTCGAAAACGCGGAGCATGGTCCACCCGTTCAGGATAACACCTCCCCAGACGACTTCTCCAGGAGCACCCGTAACGGTCTCTTTTCGTAATGTTTCTGGGATTAAACCAGCGTTTCTCAAACTGTGGGGTGCTCCCCTTGGGGGCACGACAACTCTACGAGGGGGGTGCAAGCGAAATGAAAAGTCAAAAACAAAAGATTTAAAAAAATTACTAATTTACTCGATGTAAACAAACAAAATACATTCTGACATAATATAAAAAATAAAATACACATTTACACTGATATATTACACTTATAAATGTATCAATGCTACATAAAGTATTTTATAATTAATTTAACACTACTCATTTAAGAGCCAGTGTAATAATTACCACTGACCCCATGAGAGTGTCATATATAAAATTACAAACAAAAGTTAACACTCATCTTTATAATTTTTCTACGATTTATAATTAATCCCTTAACTGTCGATTAAAAGTTATGCAATTCGCTTCCCAATGCTAACCGTTTTCCACGTAGTCGCACATATGTGATGTATTGGGAGAGAAAGGAATAAAGAAGCAAATAATCTGAAGTAAATAAATCCTTCGCAAACATTGTCATGGTCCTTTTATTGCATTCCAAAGCCTTCGGAAAAATTTAATGGATAGCAGTGCAGAGAAAAGATCGTACCTTGTAAAGACGTTTATATACGTCCATTGGAAATTAGCTCTTTGAGTGTGAGCGAGACGTTTATATACGCCGGTGGTACTTAACAGGTTACGGTCGTATCGTAGTTTAGCGTCGAAGTATACTATCATTGAATTCAATACATTGTTATTGTATAAGGGGGGCGCGATGAAAATTATGATTGTATATTGGGTCGCGAATATTGAAACTTTAAGAAGCACTGGATTAAACAGTATCCCAACATCTCTTCAGATCGACTAGCGTTAGAATTGCTTGTGGCACTGAATTGACTCTCATTCGTAATAAGGACATGACTCCATTGATGAGTTGTCCAGTTTTTGGCCAACTTTCAAAGGGATGCAATATTCAGAACGGCAAGCAAATATACCATATTTGTGATGGCGTCTGGCCACAGTAAACCACGATAATATTCACCTTGTTGATGTACCCAGTTGTTAAGCAATGACACTTGCTGAGTGGTATCGGGATCATTTCCCCTGCAGGACAATGTATCTGTCATCCACTGTAGTTGTTTTGCTAGGGTGGTCACCACCAACATTTCTAACAGCTGTATCTATGATCTGGAAGGTTTTCCAAGAGCGCGAAACGACACTTTTGTTGATTCCAAATTCTTCAACCAAACCAGTCAAACTACGCTGTTTTCCCATAATTCCGATCATTTTTCCACGTTTGAAGTCATCCGGTGGTTTTTTCTAGTCATATTTTACGAAAGAACTCACTTGTACATGCAGTGAATGTCTTGAATTATAGCTCCGTTATTCATTTTATTCTAGCCTTGAGCTGCGCGCACCGACCGCACGCGCTTTGCGTCTCCTATAGCGTTTTGTTCCTGACATTGGCAGACGCGTCACATTTCTGCCAAAATGCGTGTTCATTGTACTAATAGCAATAACCCCTTTCCTGCAATTTCATGGTTATCCGCTTTGTATTTACATTATTGCTTAATTTTTCGATAAAAGGGTATTTTGAAAGTTTGTTGTAAAAAAGAAAAAGTTAAGAAGATTAAAATGATCATGCAAAGGATTTTGTTTTCTTAAATGATAATTAAAAATTATGATATAATTTTAAAATTTTTTTCTTTGTTTCGACTAATGTTAACTATGTAAGGCAGTCGAAATATGGAAAATATTTTACGCAGGAAAAAAAAATGGATTTCTAAAAATAAGTAGGACTCATATATATTGATCTCCACAGTGATATATATATTCCTCCATAGTGAAGTCGTAATTGAATATTAATCTCGCGGCATTTTTCTGTGTGTATCCCAATATTTATCTAATTTATATTCTATTTTTAAACATGCGATGGAGACAACAATAATCGGAGAAATATTATTAGTATTACGCACCCATATTCTCTATTAAAAATGTGTTTCAACCCATTTATCATCAAGAATGAATAATTAAACACAATTCTATCTAATTTGAATTCTTTATACCTAATTTTCCATTCTCATTTTGTTACGTTGTTCCATAAAAATGTGTCCGTGATTAATCGTTTGTTATTATATTTCTCTGCTCTGAAGAAATTCTTTTCTGAATTATTGATTCTTTTACGCGTGTTAGAAATTGACCCGTCTTTTTACATTAATTTTTCAGTAGATGAAACTCAGCAATTCCCTTGAAGATGTCGTCAAATCAACAGCACGCTACGAATCAATTTTCTTTCAAGCTGTATTCCATCTCTTACATATTTTATTTTACTATTCTTACTTACGCTAATGTAGGTGAACAAATATTCTACATTATATTTCCGACGGAAGTAACAGAAGTAATTATATGGAATAAAAAAGAATCAGAATGCTCAGTTGCCGTATATTACCTAAAATAGGATGATTCATGTTTAAGACAAGGGTACGATTTTTCTTAAAGAATTTACAAAATTTCAAAAGGAGTATACTAAGTAGAATGACCTTGATTCATGAAGTCACATGATAAAAACAAACACATGTTTTCTATTGAATTCAAAACAAACATTAGACTAATTGTACTTGTTCTATGTGTAAAACTCGGATAAAATTGCAAATTTCATATTTGGTTAAAGATGTTTAAATGTTAGGGAAAAAAATTTCTTCAAAAAGATTTTTTTAAATTAAAAACGAAAGTCGCATTTTATGCTTATACTTTTAAATAAAATGCATTTTGTTTACATAGGTACTTCTTAAGAGAAAGTTTCTGCAAAAAGAAAAAAGAGCAAAACTTGGCACCACTCGTATGACTATGACGTCACATGAGTTTTTGAATTGAATTGATTGGCTAGAATCACGTGGCTTTCACTATCATGTGACTATGACGTCACATGAATCAACCTCATTGAAAATAAGTGATATAAAAAGAAATAAATTAAAAGTAGAAAAAACTTTTTTGAAAACAAGCTTTTATTTAAATGCTCTGAAAAGAATAAAATAAACTTTTCTTTTAAAACATTTTTTGCTATCAACTTATAATATCATTACTCAATTTATGATATAAAAGCTTGTCGTGAGATTTAAGTTCTCGTATTTACTTAGTATGAAAATTTTAAAAATTAAAATCAATCGGATCAAGTTATTTAATTTGCTTGTTTATCTACACAGGTAAATCTCGCGCGACAAGATTTTATATCATAAATTGTGTAATGACGTTATAAGCTGATAGCTAAAAAATTTTAAAAGAAAAGTTTATTTTATTCTTTTCAGAGCATTAAAATAAAAGCTTGGTTTTAAAAAAGTTTTTTTACTTTTAATTTATTTTTAACTTTTAGCTATCGCTGGACAGGTTTTTCAGTCTGTTCATCTCATTCAAAGCATCATTGTTGCAAGGTCGTTTGCCGATTAATTTTTAACAGGCTAGCACAGGGTTACTCAATCTTTTTTCCCACCAGGCCACGTACATATGATAGATATTTTACTCGAGCCACAACAAGAGGATAATGGGGGACGGGGATAAACACTGTAAGACCAAAACAACATTGGACAAAGCAAAATTAACCAAAATATTAAAGCTCATTTTTTTTTTCTGCTTTTACTATAATACTATATTAAAAACGAAAAACACACACAAAAGTAATTTAAAATCCTTAATTTTAAACCAATTTTTTTTCAATCTTTGTGTAGAATTTGGATAATATTATTCTACAAAGGAAAAAAAAAGTTTCGTAGGATTATATTTAAAAATGACGAAGTTTTTAAAAGTTTTATTAAAAATCTGAGTACTTTTTGAAAAATCGTGAAAAAGAAAGTTTTTGGCTTTTTATTTTTTAAATGACTGATTCTAAAAGAGAAAAGCCTGAATTTTCTTAATGCAGTATATCGATTGATTCACATGGAAAAAATTCATACGGAACGATTTAAAAATCATTTTCATGAAAACGCATCATCGGAAAAAAAATCGTAAAAAATAGAAAATATTATTTTTTAAAAAAATGACACCGTATCATGGCGAAATAAATGATTTTTCCAATTACGTAACAATTTTTTGTTTCAATTTGATAGAAAGCATAAGAGACGGTTTTTAAATACATCGAAAAACGGAACTTCTTAAAGCTCAATCCAATAAGCTGCTCGGAAGAATAAAAAGCTAAAAGGGTAAAAGGTTTTTAATTATTATATTTTTAACTTATTGTGATATTGGAATACAAGTGGTCAAAACATGCATTGTCATCCAAACTAAACGTGTATACAAAACTTCAGCTCATTCGGTTGAAGACATCAACTTAGAAATTGAGTTGCAAGATTCCACCCGAACAATTTACACATTGCAAGTTAAATAAAAGCTTATAATAATTATAAAATATTAAGTCAATTCCTACTTGGGTCCACAAAGAAAACTTTTATTTTAGTTACTTTTTATTAAACAGTCACATTTAATGTAAATATGCATATACATATGACAGAATCCCAATATTAAGTGACAGAATAAAAAGCGATTTTCCTTGCAATTTTCCATTTTCTATTCTATATAGGGGGTTGGACTATTTTTTTGTTTGTTTGTTACTATTTATTCATTCAGTAAATTTAATTGTTCTAATAAAATAATATAGTAAAAAGAAATCACATTCTCAGAAATCAGGCCATGCTAGGTGGGATTCGAACCCCCGGTCTTTAGACTAGAAGTTTAACGGGCTGTCCATTGCGTTACCAGGGACACAACGAAGAATTTTTCTTTCTATATATGCCGTTGTACTATTATTTTTGGATATTATTTATTCCTTTTAATTTAATGATAATGAATGAATTAATATTTTAAAAACCTATTTTAGCACCTAGTGTCACCCACCACTTCAAGTTTAAAAAATGTAAATATATATATATATATATATATACACTCATAAACAAAAAAATTAGCTCACCAAGAAATAATTGCGAGATCGTAACGAAACTTGGCATGAAGATTTATGTTGGGGAGATATGAAATGATTAGAAATGCAGCGTGGTTCCGCATTACGTATAGCTGGCAGAGGACAACTTCTTTGTTCTCCGTGGAGTATAAAACAGGTAACCAAAGCTTGTTTAAGTATGCTGAATCACTTACAAAGAAAGAGCTGAGGTAGACATGCCATTACGCCGATTTCGAAGACAATATGAGCAGCTGTCGCAGTTTGAGAGGAGGAGAATCATCGGCATGATGGAAGCTGGGTGGTCAGCTAGGCGAGTAGCACGTCAATTAGACCACTGTGATTCTGTTGTGAGGCGGTGTTGCGACCAGTGGACCATTTACACGAAGACCAGGCTCAGGACGCCCTCGATATGCCAGTCGTCGAGAAGACCACCAAATCGTAAGAAATGCACGCGTACAGCCAATTGCTTCATCGGCCGCCATCCAGGCACAGGTAGCACCTTCACTAGGGACCCCCTGTGTCTTCTCGAACCATACGAAGGTGCCTAGCTGAAGGACATTTGAGATCGCGGTGCCCATTACGTGTGCTGCCCTTGACGCCCACCCATCAACGCCTCCGTTTGGAGTGGTGCCACGCACGAGGAAACTAGTCTGCAGCGGAATGGAACCAGGTCGTCTTTAGCGCCGAATCCAGATTCAATTTCAGCAGTGATGACAATCGTGTTCATGTGTGGAATACCTCAATCCTGCATTTGCTTTACAGTGACACACCGCTCCCACAGCTCGTGTGATGGTATAGGGTATCATTGCTTACAATACATGGTAACCCCTAGTATTTATCCATGGTACCATGACAGCCCAGTGGTATTGCTATGACATCTTGGAACCCCATGTGTTGCCACTCATGCAACGGCTCCCAGGAGTCATTTTTCATTAAGACAATGCTCGGCCTTACACTGTAAGGGTGTCACAAGACTGTCTCCGCACTGTTACTACCCATCCTTGGCTTGCCCGATCACAAGATTTGTCTCTAATCGAGCATATCTGGGATCATATGGGACGGCGAGTTGGACATCCTAGGAGTGTGAACGAACTAGAGGCAAGGTTACAGAAAATATGGAACAAAATGTCACAAGATATCATACAGAACTTATATATGCCTCTACGCCCGATCGTATCGCATCGAACATTCGCGCTAGAGGCGGCTCAACAAGGTATTAAATCCTCCGTTCTTTTGCCTTTTTTTCTGAAATAAATTATCCTTTTTCTTTGGTTTTCTAATCATTTACTTATTTCAAAGTAGTCATTACGTATGTAAAATTCCGTTTCATTTTGACGACTCCTTCTTGGTGCTCTAATTTTTTTGTCCATGAATGTATATATACACGGAGAGAGAGATCTAATTGTAGGAATTGAAAAATATCCTTTATTTTCCAACCTCTCGCTATGAGAGGGAAAGCGTTACCAAGAGGGTTAAGCAGGTAGGATATTTTATAATCCAGTTGTGTTGAAAAGTGAAACGCCAGACGCTCACGCCAACGACAATTATTTTATTTCTTGTCACCTTATCTTTAACTAGCACATTTCCCCCCATGTATTTGTTATTTCTTTCACTGTCTGTGCTTGTGTAATTCCCTATTCGAATTTTGTGTTTAATAATCTAGCAGGGGAAAAAAATCCCATACATTAAATTTCAAAGTACAAATGATTGTGGAACAATACGGATGTTTGGTGTTTTGCAAACGAGAATCAAGTTCAATATAGTGGAGAAAAACATCCAGAATTTTTATAGAATACAAAATCACAAAAGACTGCATGCAATATTTGGCCTATGATTCACGTACTGGAGGAAAACTCGTCTTTTTTTATGTGATTTTTACTAAAGTCGCAATTTGAAGATATACTAGGGTTATTCGGTGACGGACCTCGTTATTTTGAACTTCGGTCAAGGGACGAGGGTGACACCTGATCTGTCAACCCACTCCACACACTTCCACACCATGTCAACAAAGGACTTTGAGTCTCAACAGATTTAATGTGCATCATCCCCTCTTCACGGAGACTCTTCAGTGTTACCAGCACTCAAATCCATAACTCAACAACGCTGGTCTCGAGTTCGTGACCATGACCACACAGCTACTGCGACCAATTGCCTTATGATGATCATGCGCACTCAAAGATTTCAATGAGTGAATGCGTATTTTTCGAACTACTTCAAGACTCGGATCCTTTCACCGACTTTGAAGGATTTTTGTGATTTTTTAAAATATTTTTTAATAAAGATGTTTTTTAAAACACCCAAACAGTTGAAAGATTAAAGCCGCTTGCTCATGGTTAACGCAAAATGTAAACGAAATGAATTAGTAAATAACAAATAAAAATAAATCGTATTTCCTAATTACTTTTTAATTTCAAAAATTAGTGGACTCGTTTATAAGCAGATCCATGTGTTTAAGATTTAAAAGCGCTCCAAACATTATCGGCTTACACACGAAAATATATAGTATTTATATTTGTTTTAGATAAGAATACTTTTAAAAATATTGAAGAATTTTTCCAAGTATTTTAAAGAAATTTAAAAAAAAAAAAAAACTTAAAGGGAGGTATTACCTTATGTGTGCCAAATTCCATTGTACAAATTATGCAACTGTTCATACTCATTACTCAAAATGCAAAACTGTAATTTACATGTATTATGTAGTTCTATTTTTTTCAATACATTGTAAGTAGGAAAAAAATACATTTCTTCATCTCCGCATAACTGTAATATTCGTAAGCAAAGCCGTCTCTTACAATATAATGGCGTTTCAATGGAAACTACACATGAAATATCTGCGATACACATCCAAGTTTGCATCATTTTTGTAATTTGGTGACCATGTTGGTGACATTTTTTGGCTACTTGGCATACATATGGATGCTTCTGGAAATGACTGGAGAAATCTATAGCATCACAATCTATGACGTAAGTGGATTTTTTCGAAAAAGCACTGGGTGGTATGGGGAGGAATCGCTTTTGGGGCTCCTATTCAGTTAAATTCAACTTTTTACGACACATTTTTACTAACTTACCTTATGTATAAATTAGCTTATTACAGCAGCACGAAAAACTTTTTTAATATAGAGATTAGTTGTTTAATATTGTGCGAACCATTTCTACTAGTAACAAAGATTGGGCTTTAATAGTTAAGAACAGGCAATTTTTCTAAATTTGCATAAGACTTATTTTCGGAATTCAAATTTCGAAACAGTATTTGTAATATGCTATCTCGTAAGAATTAACTCTTAAACTGAGAGGGAGAATATTTTTGAAGTTGAACCAAAAGTTTAACTGCCATCTCCTCAGAATAGAAATGTGGTATGCCAATTAGTGCTTTGATATGAAAGTTAGGGAGGGAGATAAAAGTGCGAATTGGATAACTGCTGGCTAATTGAGAAGTCAGAAATTAGAAGTGAGGCCATTTTCACCTTGAAAGTGAGATTCATCAACTAGTTAGTACATCGCTAGCTGGTTCGTTGCTGACCTTCCGCACGTAAAGTTGCGAGTTCGACTCCGCCCCAAGTCGATGAATTTTCATGATGCAAAAAATCGACAACGTCTTTGTCGTATCATTGTTTGGAGATCTCTAAAGTGCCTGTTCGGCTTGGGTGCTCTCCGCAAAATTAAATTTATGGAACAAGTTCGCATCGTCAGAGCGCAGGTGCCTCTGTCTGAAGAGGAAACTGGGTGTCAAAATTACTTGCGGCAACTAGTATCGTCTATATAGCGCCGCACTAAAAAGTGATATCAGCTCCTAGATAATGTACTAGGTCTGCAATGGTAAGAATACCAATTCGCAGTCCCATTGAAAAAAAATTAAATAAAACTAATGAACCACACATGAGGTTAATTTGTGTTTTTTAATTCATCCTGCATTTTTCGTTTCAAAGTTTGATTTATTTTTTAAGAAAAAAAATACATTTCATTACACAATTTTTATGATGATTTTTTAATTCAAAAACTAAATGTATATTTGCATTTCATTTACTTCTTTTATCGTTACTGTTGAGATATTATTTTCACTATTACAAATTTTAATTTGATTAGTACAGCCTGTTAAAAACATCGAGAATATTATGTTGAGCAAACAAAAAGTTTCTTGTTGATCCAAAAGATAACAATTTCATGATGAGCGGGGATGATTGATTGATTGAGTGTTAACCTCCCTTTTTTAGGCTATACGACTGAGGAGTATTATAATTTTAAGAATTACCACATTATTAGCCCCTCAACACGATAGATTTTAAGTGGTTTTTGGATTCCAACTTATGATTCGAAAAAACCAAGGACAGCCTACGGGGTTCATCGAATTACGTGGGAAAAGTCATTAATTAGTTCATTTCAATTAGTATATCTCGATATAATTTATATTTATACTTATTTCTATTAGTATTTATTCATAGATTTATATATCATATACATATGATTTACATTCTTAAAAACACGTAAACTACGTATCCTTATAACTTAAACTTATTTAGTTTAGCAATTTAGACTTAGTTTATAATTTTTAAGATTAAGTTTTTTAGTATATTTGTTCATTTTAAATTCCTAAAATTTCTATTCTACTAAAATGCTTTTGTTCCCAAGACACATTAATAAATTATTTAAAGAAATATTTTTAAATTTTCAGGCGAAAAAATATTTTGTATTTATTTCAACGAAATATCTTGTATACAACTACAAAAATTTATATTTCAGAGTCACAATAAAAATGTTATTTCCAAAAATATATTCCAAGTTTTATTTCTCCTCTTTTTGTTGCACTATTGTTTAAAGTGTAATGAATCATATTTTTTCGGAATCTTTTTTTCAATAAGAAAATTGCGAGTAGGTTGTGTGCACAGTAAAATAGTCAAAAACATATAAAGTAGATCATTTTTCATTGTACGTTCTTCTCAACACAATCGTTAACTATTATTTTTATTATTCAAGGTGGTGAAACGAATATCTAACCCTTTTATGAAACAAACGCTGAGATTTTACAGCATTTTGAAAGACAAATATGCTGTATTTATTCAACGCACATTTACATCTTCGTGATTTGAAACGTTATTACACGTAAAGTTGCGTTAAAATTCATCACATGAATTCTTTTATGACCAAATCAACAAGAAATGCATGGTGAAACTTTTATAAAAATAATGGATTCCAAACACTTTTTTGTCCTTATTTTATAAGAATCCTCACTTGCAATGGTACAAAATGATGCATCTTATTCATATATGTTGCGCCTGTGATGGACGTATAATTTATGATTCAAAATTTCCATTTTGCTGAGTTTAGAAAGTAATTTGAACTACTTTTCAGTTTAACACAAATTTTTAAGAAAAGAAGGTGAAATTGTATGGATTCTGACAATATTGTTTCGAGCTTTGTGTAAGGAATTTTTAAAATAGAGTAAATACCATATATCTGGATGTGTAATACGTTTATATTACTCTACGTTGAATACATTTTATGTTAAAATTGAAATACTCGCAAGCAATGTCGTTCCTTACATTATAATGGTGATCCATTGGAAACTTGGCGGAATCTTGGTGATGGAGCTAAGTTGTCATTTTCTGGTGACCATGTTTGTGACCATGCTGGGGACCATTTTGGCGAGTTTGTGGCCCTATGGATTGTTCTGGAAATTAGAGGAGAAATATACTAATGTCACGATCTATGATGCAAGCGGATTTTTCTCAATAGGTCCTTGAGGTGAATAAATAGAGAGTCACTCGCAGAAATTTGGTCAGTCTTGTTTTTACCCAGTAAGAGTAGTATATACTTGGCCGAGAAGAGCCTACCGACGATTAGTTATTACTTCGACTGTTGTGTAGGACGAGCAGGTGCTTGCGAATAATCTTTAAACATACTTGTATTTTAGACACTGATTGTTTGATCTGAGCGCCGTAGAAGGTAAGAAGACCTTCTGAAATTCACTCAGAGAATTAGAGTGCTGTATCCTGTTTTTCAAGGATTGTTTCACGAGAAAAAATTTCCATCGCTCTTGAAAATCTTTCTTGCTCTTTGCGACTGAATTTCATAAAATCTTTGAACCCAGATCTACAAAACAATATGTATAACAAAACCTATGAAAGTTATTTTTCAAACAACTTGCTAATTAAAATGTAATTTTCTTCGTTTTTAAAAAAGGTTTATACAATTAAAATTTGTATTGTATACAAAGAATCGATTTAAAAATAAAAGAAAAAAATTATTGAACCTAAATACACTATTGTACTAATTAAAATAATATATTTTTATTAAAAACATAATTTGTCATGTTACTTAATGAAAATTCAGTCTTATATTGGTTCCTAGTTTTACTTAAAATTGACATTAATCCTGTATCAGGGTGTGGCCGCTGTAGCCTAGTGTCCAAGATCACGGACGAAAGATGCTACTGAATACCGGTCGTATAGAGCAGTGCTCCGCCACCTTTGTATCGCTGCGGAACGGTCAACGTTTGATAATTTTACCGCAGCCCGCCGAGGGTGGGACTCATTGATTGTTTATATTTTAGAATGTATTGGTTTAACAATTTTAATTTAGTTACATTTAAATATGCCTTCAGAATAAAATATAGTTATACCAAAAAAGTGATTTAACGTGGAATATAAAGTGATTTCCGTGGAGAGTTGCGCAGATCCGAGAGAAATGCACCACTTTAAATAAAATGGCAATAGTTTAATGTTCTTTAGGCGGCCCGGTATCATTTAATATGATAACCGGTGCCGGTACGTGAACCGGGGGTTGCGGATCACTGGTATAGATGAGAACGTTGCATGTTAACTCTCTATAAAGTTTCAAATATTCTTCCGTTAGTGTAGTATAGAAGTAAGGAGAGAGAGAGTGCCAGCTCCTTTAGCTCAAAATTAATGGCTTGACCATGGTCAAGCCACAGAGGGTTTGACCATGGCTCCAACTTACGAGGTCCATCGCCAATTGCTCTCTTGTAGCTTATTTTGTGACATAAATAAAACTCTAAATCCAGCCAAAAGTGAAAAGTATACTCTCGCCACCCCTGCATCACGGGGTGCTCAGGACTCTAGGGGACCCAAAACCTTACTGACGCCCTTTGTAAGATCCGTCTTAGGGCCTAAAATGTAACTTTGCAGGAGGGTCCCAAAATTCTCCATTACGCCACTGATTCTAATCCTGTACTGGGGCCACGATAGCCGAATTGTCATGGTCATGAATTCGTGGCTGACTTCTCTTATTACAAAGTAAGAAATGTGTTCGTATAAAATCAGCTTCTTTTAAAACATAACATTATAGTCGTTTTTTTTTTTCTTTTAATTTTTCATTTGCTGTTTAGCAAATGAAGCATTTCTTTTATATGAAAATTTTAAGGTATCCGACTACGTTCAGAACCGTGATGTTGCAAAAGTGTATAAATGGATAATATTTATGATATTTAGTGTCGCTTAGATTAGAAAATGTATATAAAATTGTTTTAAGAATAGTATTACAATAAAAAATTATTTAATTACAATATTTTGACAAAAAATGAACATAGAATGACCCATTTTAAAAATAATCTCCTTTTATGAAAAATGCTTCTGTTATAATAATATTTTGACTGTCTATAGCTCAGACCTCTGTACAGAGACTCAAGTAGAATTTTTGAAATATATAATTTAGAAGTGGGTTTATTCATGTTTTACAACAACAGAGGGGAGACATTTTAAGAAAAAAAACGCTCATCATTATTTCAATGGGTTGTAACACTGAAAATAATGTGTATTTTTCAAAAATCATAGTTGAGCCTCTGTACAGAGGTCTGAGCTATATATAGGCAAAATATTATTATTATAATAGAAGCATTTTTCACAAAAGGAGAACATTTTGAAAAAAAGTTATTCTAAGTTAATATTTTACCGAAATATTGTATTTAAATATTTTTTTTGTCAAAATGTCCTTAAAACAATTTTATACATGTATTCTAGTCTAAGTGACACTAAATATCATGAAAATTATTCATTTATGCGGTTTTTTTATAGCACATTTCCGAACGTAGTCTGATACTTTAAGAAGTCTTCAAAACACACATAGTACAATATTTGAGGAAAAAAAATCAGTAAAATATAAGTTCAAATGTATGCTTCAGTACACTATGCTACCTTTTAATACAGAATATTTACTTTTGTTTATTTATTATTAGTTCCATTATTATTTTATTTGTTATTTAAATTTAATTTAATTTATTGGGTGTTTCTCCAATTTTAATAGAAATCGAAAGTGTAAATATGCGTGACAATTATATGGAATATACTTTCATTAGATTTCTTTATTTACAGCTAATTTATTAGCTTATATATTCTTGCTTATAATTATTTGATTTCTTTTCTTTTCTTTATTCCGCATTTTTTATTTTATTTTATTGTAATTGTATTTGAAACTGTTAAAAGAGACTTTTAGAGTTTTATGTTCGGAAATATTTTTAAATACTCGTTTTAATTATAAACATTGTCAAAAATGTTATTTTTAGCAAAAAGAGCAATTTCATCGTTTACATTCACCACATGATTTCCGAAACAATATTATTTTATAATTATTTGTTTTTTAAAATAATCCCGAATAGAGTTTAGTTATTTGTACAAATGAAGGGGGGAGTATTCAATTAAAATAGATTGACATCAAAGGGAATATTTTTCAGTAAAATGTAAAGAAAATTCGTTTGATAAAAAAAAAAAAAAAACATGTGTATTCTTAATATCTCTTCGAGAAATTGCACATAAAGTTCCGAAGGAGGTTGTGTTTGTTTTAAATTCCAAACTTTTTTCTGTATATAGACTTATTACTTATCAACATAACATTATTAAATCAAACAAATTTATCATCACTTAAATATTTGCATTGCTTTATTTAAAAATTCTTTGTGTACGAAACTATCACGTTTATACAATATACTAAATGTGTAACTAAGAAATCCCACTCACACGAAAAAAAATCTAAATGTATTTAAAGCAATGTAAAACTTTGTTATATTTAACTTGCTAACACACGGACACGTTTTACTGTTACATTGTTTTTATACGTTGATTTAATATTTTTCTAAGCTATTCAATGCAGTCAAATTAATTTTTGCGTACAATTTTGGAGAGTTGAAATTAAGTATATAAACTGACATAAAAAATTTTTTTTATAAATGTTGCATTTTATTCATCTCTTATTTCAGTATATTATTATGCATGAAATATTTACGAAGTTGTTACTAACAACATATGAAGATTTAATATAAATGAGGTTAGCCCTTTGAAGGTTAGAGAAATAAGCAGCTTTCGCTTACTTAATTCGCGTAGTATTACGAGTAAACAGTAGTCAAAAGTGGAAGCTGTTTTCCCCGCCATTCTTCCGAAAATATAACCCTTCTTGGGCGATGCAGTAGATAGCTCGCCTCACGCGTTTTAAAAATATCTTAAAGTATTTGTAGTACATAAATAACAGTTTTTACGTACTTTAAAATAATTAATAAATGAAAATTATTAAACAGAAAATTATAAATGATTATAATCAATTTTATAAATAATAATAGTCAATTATAAGTATGAGACAAATATTAAATTGAAAGAACTAAACAAATACATCTTGACTCGTCTTCTGAGCTTGATATACTGTGAACAAAGTCTTCAACAGACTCAAAACTTGATAAGTTTCTGTATCACAATCATAATTATCTAACTTTCACTTTGAGCCACTTTACTTTACAAACACACTAAAAAACGCGCAAAATACGCATAAAAAGAACAAGGTAAGAAGACAATTCTCCCCTTCATTGTGAAAAGAAATTCATGGAACCCGTACTGCCATCTGTAGACCGTAAAACTAACTCAACTTCAGGAGTAGGATTCGTTTGTAACATAATCAATGCAGAATAATAATGACGAACGAGCTCAGCTCTTCAGCGCGCATTGGGGAAAAATTTCATTACGTGAGTAGTGCTCGTTTCTAACTATTTCGGTCGAAATCTGACTCCCAAGTGGAACTCGTTTGCGCGCATTATGAAGCACGATTCGTTTGCGAGCTGAACTCGTTCATAATCATTAAAGGGTTAATAGTGTAAAGTTTTAATAATTTTTAATGTCTAATGGCAGCTGGAATGCCGAATGTGCAGTTTTTCCACCCTTTAACAAAGTGGTAGCAATGTCTGAAGATGCAATTGAGAATGCTATTTTTTGTTGATTGTATTTTCGCAAGGCTGGGCCTGAAAATTTAGTAGCAATAGGTAATAAATACGGAGGCGGGACTTGAACGCAAAGTCATTTGACCTCATTCCGGCAATATCCAGAAAAATTAAGAGAGTTTCTGATATCCGAATTCAGATTCTCATTCTCCATCCCGAGATGCACCTGGTGCCCACTTTTGGCGCATCTGCTCCTGCAAGTTCCAGCCCTGAAATGGGAGGCAGTACTATCGTCCGGCATTATCCGGCAAAGTTAATGGAGTTCTGAAGTCTGATTTCTTGTTCCCCACCCAGAAAAACGCCGGGAGTGCACTTTGCACACTCCAAGAATTTGAAGGTAAGCCCCTGCCATGGTTCGCTTAAAATACGGTCGTCTGAGCGTTTAACATAGTAACGGGAATTTCTCGAATTGGATTGAATATTCGAATAGGCCTTCTCAAAATACGTCAGGGTCCCTCTTTTTGTGTCCCTACGTTTGTAAGTTAAACTGACACCGTGAATATTACGGTCATCCAGCATTATTTGGTAAAGCTACCGGAACTCCTAAAATCTGATTTCAGATTTTCCTTCTCCACTCCGAAACACAAATGGTACTGAATTTCGGTACCCTAGCGCGAGAAAATTCAGCCGCTAGAGGGAATAAAAATTTGTAAGATGGACTCGAACGCGAAGCCATTCCACCTGATTTTGGCAACATCCTGCTAGGTTATGGGTGTTTATAAAATCTGATTTCTATTCCTAGATGCAATTGGACACTTATTTCAACTCCCATGAGTCTGCAAGTTCTGTCCCTGGAAAGGAACATTAGGGTCGTCTGGTGTTATCCGCAAAGTTACGGGAATTTCTGTGATATCCGATTTCAGAATCTCATTCACTATCTCGAGAATAACCACAGAAGTATTTTTCCTGCTCCAAGGCTTTTGAGAACAGCTCCTGTCATGGTACGCGTTATAGACAGTCTTCCAGAATTATCCGGAAAAGTAGCGACAATTTCTCATATCAGATATTATATTCAGATTGTCAATCTCAAAATGCGCCAGGGATCAAGTTTTCACGCTCCAAGGCTTTTAAGGTAAGTCCCTGCTAGGGTGTGTTTAAAATACGGTCGTCCGGCATTATCCTACAAAGTTAAGAGTATTATTGGGATTAAATTAGAAATTCGGATTTCTCGCCTTAAAATGCACCAGGTACTAATTTTTTAAGCACCTTGGTCATCAAAATCCGCTTCCGCGGGCACACACGCATTCCGACATTTTGCGAATTTTCCCGTTTCACGGATTCTACGCATTTCTGGCAGTAAAAAAATAATGACTTCAAAAATTGAGATAAGAACTATCCTATATTTTAAGTTGGACGAAATGACACACAATATGTTAAATTATGTCAATATCAGCTGAGCGGTTTCGGAGGCCATCGCGGACGGACAATGTGACACGGGATTTTTATATATAAAGATATCACGTGCGAATAAACATAAACATTGTCTAGAATAATTTTTGGAAAAAGATAGATTATAATAAAATCTTATACAGATTAATATCAATTTTAAAAAAGTAACCTTTTTCGCGCGCGCGGAAAATATATGC
Organism: Trichonephila inaurata madagascariensis; assembly: GCA_019973955.1. NCBI lineage: Eukaryota > Metazoa > Arthropoda > Arachnida > Araneae > Nephilidae > Trichonephila > Trichonephila inaurata. Next base: position 9,173 of record BMAV01026555.1, on the reverse strand, counting down.
TATATAAAACCTATATGTATATATATATATTTATAAGGGAGAAAAGATCGACTCACTCATCACGATAGCTCCGGAACTATTAAATCTACAGACGTGAAATTTGGTATGCATGTTCCTTTCATTGAGTCGAGATTCGCTAAGAATAGAGTTTACAAAAATCGACCCACAAGGGGTGTTGCAGGGTAAAGGTGCGTTATAGCTAGTTATGTCCGTTTTTATAATCTTAAGACATATAGTCTTGAAATTGGGTAAGCAGATTCCTTTCATAGAGTAAACATCCACTGCAAAATAACCCCATATACGAAAAATGATCTCATGTGGCATTGTGGATAATTAAGGAGCGTTACATGTCTTGGAAGGAGCACATAGTCTTGAAATTGCAAAATTCTTTTCATGGCAGATAAGCAGATTCTTTTCATGGAGTAGAAATCCGCGACAAAATGGATTTTGCGAAAATTGACCACCAGGGGATGTTGCGGGGGATTAAGGAGCTTTATAGATAATTTTTTTTCCATTTTCAAATTCTTTGAAGTAATCTTCGAATTTGGTAAGCATATTCCTTTTAAAATATAGAGTTCTTCTAACAATGAAATTTGCCAAAAACGACCCCCAAGTAGGGTAGCAAGGAGTCAAAGGGAGTAATAGAAATAAATTCCTATTTTTGAATTGTTACACGCAAATACGTGAAATTTGTTAAGCATTTCTCTGTATTTGAATAGAGATCCACTAAAAACAGATTATACGTAAATCGACTCTTGGGAGGAGTAGGGAGTTAGTAGGGAATATTGATTAAAAAAGTCCCTTTTTCTTTCTAATACGACTATAATAAAGAAATTTAGTTTTTTCATGCTTCTTTTGTTGAATTGGAGTCCGCTAAAAGTGGTTCTTTTTAAAATCGACTTTCAACGGGCATTAGGAGCGCATTAATAATAAAAATTCCATTTTTGCTCTATTAGATTTAGACTTGAAGTTTAGCACGCATGTTTGTTTTACGGAGTAGAGATCCACTGAAATTTGGTCTTGAGGAAATCCACTTGATTATTGGGTTACGAGAGCGCAAAAAATCATTCCACTTTAATTTTAGAAATTATTTATTAGCACTTCTGTCTTTTTGATATCAGAGGCGAGAGCTTCAGGTACATTTTTCAATACATTTGAATTCTTAATGCTAGGACTTAATTATTAATAATTTATATTTATATAAACAGAATTTATAATACATCATGAAAAGCCTAGCGAAGCTGGTGGTAATAGCTGGTATATACTACATATATAATATATGAAAACTAATTTATGAATTAAATATCATTTTTCAGATTGCATCAAATTTCAATTTAATTATTTTTTCCAAAAAATAAAGCAGCGTCATAAGGAAAATAAATATTAAAAAGTGAAAATTAAATGATTATTAAAAGAGAAATCATGAGTGAAAAAAGGAAAAGAAGCATATTTAAAAAAAAAAAAATTGATTAACTCTACGCGTAGTTAATTCGCTGCAAACCAATACAAAAAAAGGGCAAATTAAGGAAGTTTAATGCCTTTTTTCCTTCACTGAATCACTTTTTTACTAAAACAAATAAATGATTACTTAGCTTACAATGAATAAAAATTTACAATAGCAGGTGAAGCACTTAAAAAAATTTTGTTCTCTCTATCATTTTTCAAATACATTTTATCAGCAAAAGAAAGTCACTAAGAAATAATAAAATGAGCTTATTTTTTTAGTCATTATTTTTCTTAAGAAAAAGATTGAAAATTTTTTTTCCCTTATTCAATTCCATATTTGCTTACAGATCGATTTTAATTCTTCAAAAGATTAGTTTTAATTCTTTTGATCTTTTTTGAATACTTTTATTAAGACTTTTTTTCAAACATGAGATTGATGATTTTTAGTAGAGTTTTGATTTGTAAATGTGTGTACGTAGCTTAAAATTAAAACATTTTTAATGTAACACTTAGTTTTCATGCGAAGAATTAAATAAAATTTTTAAAAGAGTTCTGTAAAAAATAAAAACTTTTGAAAATCTTCTCTAATCTGTTGATTTTTACATTAGCATTTTCTATGAGTCCCAATGCTTTTTTTTCTTAAATTGTCACTTTATATTAATTTTATTCTAAGATCAGTGAAGAGGCCTTTTGTGTAGAATTTAATAATGAGCGATCTTTTTTGCAATATCTCATAGTTCCAGATTGTCAGAAAATAGCTTTTGCAGATGATGTGCTTCTTATTGTTCAGTGTAAAGTCCTTAATGATGTCTGTTCTAACATTCTTATTTATATTCTTGATTGATCAGAATTATATAAATTAGAGTTTTTTTTAATTCACTTAAAATAAAAGTAATGGAAATTTATAAAAAACCGATAATAGATCAAAGAATCATCTTAAAAGTTGGAGGTGTAACAATTGAAGAAGTGCAGAAAATTAAGTATTTGGGCATAATTGTTGTTCACAAAATACAGTGGAAGAAGCATATCTCTTATGTTTCTAGTAAATGGGAAAAACTCCTTATTGGACTGTTAAGAATTTCAAACAAGACTTTTGGAGCGAAAACGGATGTTCTTCAGTTGATTTAAAAGTAGAGGATAGTACTTCTCATATCTTATGCATCGAGAGCTTGGAGACATTCATTAAAAAATTAATAGTAGCCTTATATTAAAATATCACAATGGTGGTTTTTACTATTAGTTATAAAGCAGTGTTTGCTATTACTAGTATATCTCCTCTATCGACTTGATTATTTTGAAGAATCTTGAAGCTGGGGAAATCTGTTTACCTGCCTAGGCACTTTGGATGGGACGCTATTCCGGTTTCACTATTGCCACATCATTCACGTAGAAAGCCTGCCACTCTTGTAATTTATACAAATGAAGTATTTCAAGAACATAAAACTATTTTTTCACGGATGGGAGTAAATTGTATGAGAGGATCTGGCTTGCCTGCATCATTTACGAGGAAGAGGTCGAAAAAGTCGCTTTCCAACGTTGATTAAGGTATCCGAATACGTTCGGAACCGTGATTTTGCAAAAGCGAATAAATGGATAATTTTCATGATATTTAGTGTCACTTAGATTAGACTACATGTATACAATTGTTTTAAGGATATTTTGACAAAAAAATTTATTTAAATACAATATTTTGGCAAAAAATTAACTTTGAATATTTTTTTCCAAATGTTCTCCTTTTGTAAAAAATGCTTCTATTATAATAATATTTTGCCTGTATATAGCTCAGACCTCTTTACAGAGGCTCAACGAGAATGTTTGAAATACATAACTTAGAAGTGGGTTTATGCATGTTTTACGGCAACAGAGGGGATGAATTTTAAGAAAAAAACGCCAATAATTATTTCAAACGGTTGTAACTCTGAAAATAATGCGAATTTTTCAAAAATTATAGTTGAGCCTCTGTACAGAGGTCTGAGCTATATACAGGCAAAATAATATTATAATAGAAGCATTTTTCACAAAAGGAGAACTTTTTGAAAAAAGATTATTCTAAGTTAATTTTTTGCCAAAATATTGCATTTAAATAATGTTTTTTTGTCAAAATGTCCTTAACACAATCTTATACATGTATTCTAATCTAAGGGACACTAAATATCATGAAAATTATCGATTTATCCGCTTTTTTAAAATCACGGTTCCGAACCTAGTCGGATACCTTAAGAGATGAATGCTCTGTTTTCAAGCCAGGGTGAAATTTTTAATTTTCTCAATATAATTTCTTGCTCTCTTCACTCCATTTTTTTAACAAAAAATCTTCTACAGAAAAACTTGCTGTAGAGGCTCAGTCTATTCTGTACTGTCGTAAAAATTGTTAAATCCACTTTTCTTATGTTCAAGGTCATAATGAAAACCTCGGCAAAAATAGAGTGGACCAGTGGGCCAAGCGCAATGCTATGGACCTTCGATATTTGTGCCGTTGTCCCATTGGAAGCATTTAGCTTGTGAAAGAACTGTTTCGGCCTGGAATACTGAATTCTTGGTCTCACCTAAGGCCTTGTGGACTAAAAAAAATTTCTGACAGTTTATCAGCAGCTAAAATGCAAGAATTTTTTTACTGATTTTAAGTTACTCTAGATTCTTACATGACATAATGCAAAAAATAAATAAATAAATAATTAGTTAGCAATTCAAATCGAAGTCAGAAGGTATGAAATATTAGTTACAGTATATAACAAAAAAAATTGGTTGATAGGGTGTAGGGTTCTGTCTTTCAAATAATTTGAAAGACAGAACATGGACATTTTTGGCATGGAAATTTTAAGAGCTATTTGTTTTCGTTTAAATTAATTGCTAGAGATATTTGTTCTTGTGGTCAAGATGTTTAAACTCCGGAACATGTTTTGTTGTATTGTAAGGTCTTGGAGCCTATGTTCACATCTTCAAGGGTGCAGTTGGCCCTGAATGTATTTTAATGGATAGCAATGCGAGGCACATGGACCTCATAGGGTCGACAAATTTCTGGAGAGTTACGATATATGCCGAATAGATGGGCTAGTTAGGTCCCCAGAACTCATACCAGTAGAGCATGCCTGGGGTGCTCTGGAGAGGGTAGTTGCAACTCTCAACTCCCCTCTGAGAACCGTCCAGACCTTGAAATCAGAGTTACAGCACGAGTGGGAATTATTGCCAGAGAAACTCATAAAATCCCTTATTTTCGATATAAAATCACGGTGCGAAGCCTGTTTATTTGAAAGACAGAGTCCTACATCCTTTCAACCAATTTTTTTGTTATATTCTGCAACTACTATTTCATAACTTCTGACTTCGATCTGAACTGCTAACTAATTATTTATTTATTTATTTTTTGCATTATGTTGTAAGGGTGCCCCCTCGGGTGCCCTTCTCCTAGATTATCAGCGTGAGCTAGAGGTGTAGGAATAAATGAAGAATTAGAAGCTGCCATAATCTTAATATTACTTTATCAAGATCTAAACTTATACCAATAACAGATTAGATAATAATATGATATGTCAGAGAATCTACGGTGGCTAAACACACAATATATAATTTCGAAATAACGTAACCCGAACCACTATCAATAACTAGCTCGCCTAAGCTCAATTTCAATATCAACACAGATCCGAATATTTAAATGGTCTCTCCTACCTTTAATGACCAACGAAGTATCAATCTATCTGATTCTAGCTGGATTTGCTGTTCACTGGCGAGCAATGGTGTGCACCATGACTAAGGGCTCTCTATACCGGATAACCTCTCTTGACTGTCACTTAACTTCACGAAATACTCTTTACACTTGCCACACGCACTAACATAACACTCCCCGAATGCCACCCAGCTTACTTTAAACTTCTGTTATTTAAAAGCTTCCTAATTTGCATCTTTCCTTCACGTTTTACTTCTCGGGTTGGTTTGAAAAGAGTTACCATTCATTCTGGCCCCAAAGAACCCAAAAGGACATGTTAATGAAAAAACGTGTGAGCCCGTCACAAAGTCAGCTCTTTAAACATACCAAATTTTATTATAATCTATTCAGTAGTTCTAGAGATAAACGACAAAATCTTAAAATTGTCTAAATTTTGAAAACCAGTGTGTATATTCTGTAGTGATATTCATTTGTATCAAAGCGTTGTTTTAGTTCAAATTGCCAATTTGGCTGAACGGAAGAAATCACGAATTAGAGAGGATAGACCTCGCGTTCCACATTTGTTGTTTAGTTTCTCAAACTACACAGCGATCCCTAAAAAAATGTGGAATAAAAAAACTGCATAAGTCAGTGTTTCTCAAACTGTGGGGCGCGCCTCCCGAGGGGGGCGTGAAAACTCTACAAGGGGGCGCGATTATATTAAAAAGTTGAAAACAAAATATAATTTTAAAAAAAAATTATTAATTTACTGAAAGAAAACAAACAAAATACATTCTGACATAATAGAATATAAAATACGCATTTACTCAGATATAATACACTTATAAATGAATCAGTACTGCACAATGTACTTAATTCAACAATACTAAGTCAATAAACCACATTAATAATTACCAATGACCCTATGGTTTTGCCATACATAAAATTATGTAAAAAAATTAACACTTACCTTGATAATTTGTGCGATGTATAATTAATCCCTTTACTGCCGATTAAAAGTTACGCAATTCGCTCCCTAATGCCACATTTTTCACGTAGGCGCGCGTATATAATTTATTGGAGGGAGGGGAGAAAAGGAATAAATAAGAAAATCCTTGTAAATAAGTAAATCCTTCGCCAACACTGTCAAGGTACCTTTATTGCATTCCAAAGCCTTATGAGTAATTTTATGGATAGCAGTGCACAGAAAAGATCGAACTTCGAAAAGACGTATATATACCTAAGGTGCGATTAACGCTTTGGCAGAGTGAGACTTTTATTTTCGCTGGTGGTACTTAAGAGGTTAAAGTCGTATTGTAGATTTAGCGTCAAAGTATAGTAATACTTAACTCAATACATTGTTATTGTATGGGGGGGGCGATGAAAATTATGATTCAATATTGGGTCACCAATATTGAAACTTTGAGAAGAATAGGCATAAGTGCTATACTCTCACCACCACCACCCACCCCCTTTAACTTGAATTTATTTTTATAAATCGAATAAAAAAGTACATAGTTAATACAAACTTAGAACAATTTAAGAAGGAAAAATAAAACTTACACAGAGAACATTTTTTTTTTATTACATTTAATTCAAATTTTTGACACGTCTAGCACGAGTTTGGAGAAAATGTAATGAATTTTGCATAAATTTATCTTTTATTCATTTCCCTGCCCTCAAAGAAAGAACGAGAAATGAAAAAGTTAATGGTTTTTAAACTTCTGTCTTTGACGGCTATTTCAAACTCAGCGAGTCGTAATTTAATCAAAAGAGAAATTTCTTTTTCTTTATTCTAGTTTATTTCGATCTCCAGGAAGCATACTCGTGAGGGAGAAAAGACATTTGAATGAATATCATCGTTTCATCTTCTTTTTCAAAAATGGTAATATATGACAGAATTTAAAACTCGGGATTATATTTTTGGATTTGGCTCAGTAAGAGCGATTCACATTTGAATTATGCATGAAAGGCATCCAATAAATCAACGAAAACAAGTACTTTAAATTAATCACCATGTTTAAATTTAGTTAATTTTTAATTAACTTTTTTCATGTTAATGGGATGGTGGGGATTTTTTAATTATTTCTTAAGATTATTTCTTTAAGAAATGTATGATGATATATTTAAGTTATCCGACTGCGTTTTAAAAATAGTTTTGAAAAAGGGTAGAAATAAATATTTTTCTGATGTTTAATATTACCTGAATTTGTGGTGAACATATACATAACATTATTTTAAGAATATTATTACAAGAAAAATTATTTAAATGCTAATTTTTGGCAAAAAATGAAGAAAGAATGACAAATTTTCAAAACATTTTCCTTTTATTAAAAATGCTTCTACATTAGCAATATTTTGCCTATATATTGCTAAGACTTTTATACAAAGCCTAAATAAGGTTTTTTAAATATATTATTTAGAAGTGGATTTTTACATATTTTAATTCATAAGAAAAGAGAAATTTTAACAACAACAAAAAAAAGAACATTGGTTTTTACTTCAATTGATCATAAATCTGGAAATAAAGTGAGTTTTTCAAAAATTCTAGTTCAGGCTATGTAGTCATATATATATGCCATTATTTCTCCTTTTCGCCAAAAAAATTGTATTTAAATAATTTTTTATTATTCCAATCTTCTTAAAGCAATTTTATATGCTTATTCTAATTCAGGTGAAACTATATATCAAAAAATGTATTCATTTATACACATTTTCAAAATTATATTTCCGAACGCAGTCGAATACCTTAATTATAAATTTTAAATTGCTAGAAAAATGTTCAGGAATTCATTAAAAGAACTAAAATGTATTTAAGAAACTATTTATACAATTTGATTAACACGAGTTAAGAGATTAGCAGTTATTGAAAGTAAATAATATAATAAACTTTTCCTACACATACTTTTCGATAAATAAATGCAATATATATATGGATGCTTCAGTTGCCAAATCGATTAACTCCATAAAACAAGAAGTTGAGAAAAAGGATATAATATTATATGTTGTTTTTTAAAATTCCTTTCAAATTAAAAATTTGAAAATACGATGTAGACTGTATTATAACAAACGCCTATTTGATTTGACGACATATATAAAGTATAAGATGGAATATACTTGGAGTAATTGTTATTATTACTACAATTTTTTCGTGATTGGTGGAGTTAATCGATTTGGCAAGTGAAAGTAAATTATTGATTCAAATTCAGTCTTTGAATTATTCTTTTATTACGGAAAAATGTCATTATATAAACATATGTTTTATTAAAGAGTTTAGCACAATGAATAATAACTATTCTGTTACTCGTACATAATATTACGAGAATTATTACTTTGTTTAACTTGCGTTATCATCATTATAAATGATGTCATCTTCGTTAGCTGTATTTGAGCTCCCATCCTGACGATTTGTCCTTAAAGTTTTATAATACTCGTGTTTAATAAAAGGAATAAATTTCAACAAGAGAGTCCATCATATCTTTCCTCTTTTCTCTTGTCACTGTTCTACCTGTTGGATGCAACAAAGGCTGGATCATATTTTTTAGACACTGCTACACTTTTTCGTATATTTATGGCACTAAATTCAGTATCTTCGTTAAAGTCATACTTAAATTGTATCAGATGGTGTTTCGACTTTTCTAATTTTATCCAGTGTATTTTGAGCCAATTTACTGGCATCCCTGTAACTGTGATACCTTTATATTATTGATAGAATTTTCTAAAGTACTTGTAGAGAAAAAGTCCTGATGCGTCATTTGAACCATATGAAATGGTGTTTTCTTTTTACAGATTTTTATTATATTATACCAGTAATCTGGCGAAAAGATATTCTGAACTTTGTTTGCTAGAGATTCGATGATAGCAAATTGTGAAGCATTAGGCAAGTAACTGTGCTCACTTTCCAGAAATTTCATTTCAATTGATTCAGCTTGTATTTCTGTACTTTGAGAAAATTCCAATAAACTTAAGAGTCCAATTCATTATTTTCCTTACTCAAATAATTCTTATTAACATCTTCCATCTTAATGTTATAATGGCTTATTTTTTTTAAAAAAAAAGAATTCACAATAAAATTGAAAGTTAT
>BMAV01026554.1:0-30865 GCA_019973955.1 Trichonephila inaurata madagascariensis | reverse complement strand
ACAAAAAAAAAGCGTGCACTGAGGCATGGCGTAGACAAAACAAAAGGGTTAAAAAAGATAGATGTATGCTGTCATGGGCTTTTTTGTAGATGGCAGAATTTTTTCCTACTTTCTTGACAATTATTGTTATATTTTGGAATTTTCACATGATATCTTTATAAATTATAGCCTATGTGTTATTCTGATGTATAAGCTATATTATTGTACAGTTTCATTAAAATCCATTCAGTTGTTTTTCCGTGAAAGAGTACCAAACATACTTTCACATTTATAATATATATCTTGATTGTATATTACATAATAATAAACAGGAAGAGTGTATTTCAAATGAGTACAAACTGTTTAAAATAATGAATATACAATTTTGAACAAATCGTACAACGATCTTAAAAGGGTTTCTTTGAAATTAAAAATAAGGAAATATAAAATATAATTAAGATAGCATAAAGTTTATTTTTATTTTATCAGTTTTTTTGTTTTAGACTGATGCCAATGACACTGGGAGTACCAATTTTTTAAAAAATTGTCAAAATTGAGTAGATTTATTTCCTTTTTTAAATAAATTTGAATTCTATAACATGAATTTCTCATTTTGATTCAATTCTTTATTCAGCAGACGATTTTTTTTTCGCAAACAGATGTTTCGTTTCGTTTCCTTTGACTGTTCATTGACATGTTATATGTAGTTATAAAACTCACCATTCATTCTCTACCTTCTAAATTTTCAGTTTTATGAAGTTTGTCAGTTTTGGTACAGCGCGGGTTCACACAATTATCTTGAAAAAAAATCGACAGTTTTTAGTTTATAATATTAAAAGGAAAAAGAAGTTAATCCAAATAAAGCTTATATAAAAAAGGATAACGTAATTTATATTTACTAAACATCCTTAGAACTGAAATTGTTGCAATTATTTATAATTATTTGTTAAGTTTCTTAATATTGTTACACTATCAATTTATATTTAAAATGAGAAAAACATATATATACAGTGGGCCACAAAAGTGTTCGTACACTTGCAATTTCTTATAAAATTTATCGACTAATAAAAATTAATATATTGTAATTGTAATTTTTTTATGATATCTGCAACTTGTTCTTAATGGAATGGCATAATTAATTTTTTTAAAATAGTATAACTTTTTTTTTTAAAATTAATAATCAAAAAGCTACTATAAATTACGCCACAAAAGTCTTCGTACACTTAAAAAAACTCAACTTAGCTTTAAATATTGTATTTCTTTCTTAATTTAGTACTTAGCAGGATATCTTTTAGTGTCCACAACAACTTTTAAGCGTCTTGGTATAGATTTAAACAGTTTTTTGTAATTTCTGCATCGATTATCCTCCATTCTTCTGTGATCATTGTTTTTACTTTACATTTTGTGTTTATTTGTCATTTTTTTTTACATCAAAATCTCACCAAATATGTTCTGCTGGGCTAAATAAAGGGATTGAGAAGGTGTTTTCATAATTTGGGAACAGTTAAAGAGAGACCAGTGGCGTACATTGAGATTTGGCATCTTTACCCTGTTAAAAAATTAAGTCTCGCCAATATCCAAATTTAGGGCGGATAATTTAACATTTCTCTTTAAAATATTTAAATAGAGCTCAAGATTCACAATACCATTAAAAAATACCAAATTACCTAATTCTGAGGTCAATTTACACCCCCACGCCAGAGCACCTTCAATTCCATGCTGAAGCATGGAGGTGGAGGAATTCTTGTTCCAAATTCATGGGATTATACTCCTTATTATTTCATTTACAAACTATTGTAGGCTCATCGGAACCAAAAATGTTGAATTATATGCCATCTTAATCAATTTACTGTCAATTTTGAATTTTCTGAAACTTAATTCCAAGAATCTAGTTTGATCAATAAAGCATGGAGGTGGAAGTGTTCTTGCATGGGGGCTTAAATCGGTCGCAGAATTAGGTACTTTGGTATTGTTTATTAATATTGTGAATCATGAGATCTATTTAAATATTTTAAAGAGAAATTTTAAATTATCCGCCCAAAATTTGTATATTGGAAACGATTTCATTTTTTAACAGGATAATGACGCCAAGCGCATTGCTCTCAATGTACGCCACTGGTGTCTCTATAACTGTCCCCAAATTACGAAAACACCTCTTAAATCACTTTATTTAGCCCAGTAGAACATATTTGGCGAGGTTTTGATGTAAAAAAAAAAATGACAAATAAACCAAGTAAATAAAAACAATCACTGAAGAAGGAGGAAAATCGATGCAAAAATTACAAAACTGATTAAATCTATACCAAGACGCTTAAAAGTTGTGGACCCAAAAAAAATACCTACTAAGTACTAAATTAGAAGAAATACAATATTTAAAGCTAAGTTGAGACTTGGTTAAGGTACGAAGACTTTTGTAGTAATTTTAGTAGCTTTTTTGATAATTAAGTTTTAAAAAATAGTTATAATTTTTTTTATAAAATTAATTATGTCATTCCATTAAGAACAATTGCAGATATCATAAAAAATTAAATTCAATATATTAATTTTTATTAGTCGAAAACATTAAATTTTATAAGAAATTGCAAGTGTACGAACACTTTTGTGGCCCACAGTATACATATATAGAAGAAATACTCGAATTTTATTTTGGTAGGTAATACATACTTTTGTGTTTCTATAGATAAAAATATGGTTTTGATTAATTCAATTTTGAGGATTTGACTTTAAAAGGTTAATACTTTCCATTTAATAGAGGAATAAATATATTTCACAATTACAGTAGACCACAAAAGTGTTCCTTGCTAATTCCTATGAAATTTAATGTTTTCGACTAATAAAAATTAATATTTTGGAATTATAATTTGTTTATAATATCTGCAATTTATTTTTAATAGAATGACATAATCAATTTTTTAAAAATAGTATAACTATTTTTTTAAAAAAATTTAAACAAAAGCTACAAAAAATTACGCCCCAAAAGTCTTCATACACTTAACATAAATCTCAACATATTTAAATATTGTTTTTTTTCATAATTTATACTTAGTGGGATATCTTTTATTTCCACAAAACTTTTTACTTTTAAGATTTAATCAGTTTTTGAAATTTTTGCATTGTTTTCGACCACTTTTCTATGATTATTGTTTTATTTCACATTATGTGTTTATATGTCATGTTTTTTTTAAAAAATCAAAATCTAACCAGATATGTTCTATCAAATAAATGATTGAGGAGGTGTTTGTGAATATGGGGACAGATGGACACCAGTGGCGTACATTGGGGCAGTGCGCTTAGCGTATTATCCTGTTAAAAATAAAGCGTCTCCTTTACCCAAATTTTGGGCGGATAATTTAAATTTTCCTTTTTAAAATATTTAAATAGGCTCGTGTTTGAATACCAAAAAAAAATACCAAATTACCAAATTCTGGGCCGATTTCCCCCCTCCCCAACACATCCATCATGGGGTGGGGGGTTTTTGCCCCAAAAATTTCCCCATGGGATTAAATTTTTCATTTTTTCTTTTCCCAAAATTTTTTAATGCCCCTCGGAACAAAAAAAAGTTTAATTTTTTTGTCATGCGAATCAAAAATTTAATTTTGTATTTTTTGAAACTTAATCCCCAGTCTGTTGGATCAATGAACCAGGAGGTGGAAGTGTTCTTTTCGTAGGGGGGTTCGGCCCCAGAAAAAATTTTGGGATTTTTTGGTATTCTGATTCATAACCATTGAAATATTTTGGAAATTTTAATTTTCTCCCCAAAAATATAAAGACGACTTCATTTTTTTAAAAGGATGACGCCCAATCGCACTGCTCTCAAGATGCCTTCTGTAAATTCAAACACCTCCTCAAACCCTTTTTTTTCCCCGTAAACAAGTGAGTTTTTTTTTTAAAAAAAAAAACTGGCATTAAAAAAAACATAATGGAATAAAACCAAAACATAAAAATGGTCGAAAAGAATCAAAAAATTTAAAACTGTTAAACTATAAAGGTATTTAAAAGTTTGGGGGGAAAAAAAGAATTTTATAAATAAATTAGAAGAAAAAAATTTAAACTTTTTATTTATTTAATTGCGAAGGCCCTTTAAAAATTTTTATGCTTTTTTATAAAATTAATTTTTTTTGAAAATTTTTTAAATTTTTTTTAAAAATTTTAGTCAATTCCATTAAAATAAATTAAATATTATAAGAAATTAAAATTTTTAAAATTTTTTTTTAATAAAACATTAAATTTCATAGGAATTTGCAAGTGTACCAATACATTTGGAAGTGTACCACAATTTACTGAATGTGTAATTTGAAAATTTCTTTTTTCAGTTCCAATATACATCTTATTAGGACGAGATGAAAAGTAATATATTATAAGAAGATTAATTTCAATATTCTTTTAATATTCTGATTTTGAGAGAATTTGTAATAACTCACACAATTGCAGCATAACTCTAGAGTGTATGCAGAGCATTTCCAGAGATATGAAATACCTTTGAAAAACTGCAATGCTTAAACTGGAACGTTTTTATCTGGATCATAAATTATCTGAAAGATAAAACTGTAAAGTTTTGTTTTTCTTTTGCACGCGTAGAAATTCACCTCACAAGCACAAAAAGTGAACCATGTATGACTCAGTAAATATTTACAGTGCATGTCAGATTGAGTCCAGTTTGGTTGTTCGAAGAAAGATAGCTGTAACAATTCTTTTTTTAGAGTTCTTTTACGTAAAGAAAAGAAACATTTTTCTTTCGGTTGGTATTTGTGTAATCGTGATATGAGTTATAATCTCTTATGATATCATTTCTCAGAAAATATGAGTAATATTCGTAATCATTAAGAAATTGCTTATTTATTGTCTGATCCTTAGACCGATCCAGACCTGTGTCTCCCCTATATGTAACATGGGCCAAAAACGCCCTTAAATCATTTAGAAAGAGACACTTATTTTAATACAGATTCTCAACACGCTCGATGGCTTATGAGAAACTCTGACATTTGAGCTGCGAGTACAATAAAAAAGCTTCACTAAGTCATTAGAAAATAAGCAATCAAGTTTTTTGAGCGAATTGGCAATTCAACAAATTTGTCCTAAATAAAACTAATAGTAACACTCCCACATTAAATTCAAAAAGACCAAGAAAAATTTTAATTGACCTTGAATTTCATATAAAATACTACTTTTTTAACTTATACAAACACGATTTACTATGTATTTAAATGGAAAACTTTTTCACTTTCATACTTTTGCGTTCCATTGTAAAGTTTCAAAATTATTTTTTCGAGTCATTTTTGATATCCAGTAAAGATCTTCCTTATCAGCCCAAGTATTTTTTAATCATCATTAAACTCTTTTAATTTCTTAGACTACTTTGCTGCATTCCGATTGGCTAGGCTTGCCCCACCCACGGTCCTGAACAATTTTTAACACCTTTTTTTCCGGTTTTTATGAAGTCCCTAAAATTTAAACATTAATGTGAGATCCTATTAATTCAAAGTTTATCGATAAATTTTAAAGTTAAATTTCAATTATTGTAAAAATTTATACTTCAGTACTGAGTATTGGAACAGTTATTATAGTCGTCTAAAATATAATAAAGGAGGCTGGAGATCGACAAGACTAAGAACTAGGATAATTATCCCCGTCAATATTTCCAATAATCCTTGTTTTCAGTATACTAGTTTCGAGATAATTTATACATACATTTTCTGAGGTTGTTACACATTTTGTTCTACTTTCGAGTGTTTGTAATTAGCATAATAATTAAATAATTATAATTTTATTGTTATAATTTTTGTCTCAATAAAGGAGAAAATTATTTAAAAAAGAAATAAATTGCCTCTTTAAAAATAAAATTGTTAAAAAGTATTGTAGAATTACAAAGAGGGCTTTCGTAAAATAAGCACTTAAATTTTTTCTATTAAATGTCGGAAAAAATATAAAATTTCTTTCTTAAATTAATCCTACTAATCTAAAATTCTGATACAAGCTATTCAAAGAAAACATGAAAATTTAAAGGTGACTTTCCAACAGGTAATTTGTCAATGTAAAATCGATTTTGAAAAATAAAAATTTCAGAACACTTTCAACAAATTTTTTTTTTTGTTCAGTCTAATTTGCAACACATATCTATTTAACACGATTTTATAAGCTCCATATGTATGTAACGGAATCTTTGAACTCGCTTTTTACCCACTTTTAAAGGATCAGATTTAATCGAAATTTTGCACACTTGTCAAGGACCGATGTCAAAACAATAATTTTATAATTTTGTTCCATTGACCTGATCAGGATTATCAAGCTTAACGATTTCTCCTTTCCAGATTTGGCGACTAATTTCAGATCACATTTCCAGAATTGGCGACTACCGAAACAGCTGAGAATTGATTCAGTGGTCACCGGATTAAATAGTTTCTCATAAACTCTTCAATTCAAAATGTGTACTTTTATGTCTAATGCTGCTGCAAGGTTTAGAAAGAATATTGAGCTCCTTTTCAGTGGAAAATATCATTGGCTTTACACCTTCTTCCGTATGAAATCTTTCAAACTTAGCTCTTCCAGATTTCCTTCAGTTAGCTGATCCTACATTTTGCAAACCAGGCCGTATCAACGCATTGATAGGTTGCCAATGTGTATTCCAGATTCCAAAAAATGACGTATTTAAGATTAATTCATTAATAAATAAATAATAATAGTTTAAAAAACTAAAAAAACACGCTTTATTGTAGACCGAACCAAAAAATGAAAAAATAAATTATAGTTTAAAAAAACTAAAAAACACGCTTTTATAGTTAATCGAGCTAAAAAGTCAGAAACAATTCTTAATATTAGAATAAAATGAGTAACGAGAAAATTAATGTCATTGTGGTAAAAGCGCGCGCGTGTGTGTGTGTGGGGGCTTTGTACTACATCTTTACACTAACTCAGTATTTTGGAATAGAACTAGTAAGAAATTATAAAAATTGATATCGAGCCCCTCACGTTTTTACCACAATGACATTAATCTTCTCGTTAATAATTTTATTCTTATATTAAGAATTATTTTTTTACTTATTAATTCGATTAGCCACAAAAGTGTGTTTTTTAGTTTTTTAAAACTATAATTTTTCTATTCTATTTACAACACATATCTATTTTTCGTAAACTTAAATTTTTTGTAGGAAATTCAGGATTATAAGAAATCCTTTATCTTTTCTTTTTCTTAGGGATATTTATTCTGATGGTGTCCTTGGCAGTACAGGAATTATCCCTTTTCTTTTTAAATCTAGGTTTTGAGATCAAAGTAAAAAATTGATTTTCACCCTCTCTTTCTAAGATTTTGTTTTGATGGCGCCCGTACGTCCCTAAACAACTGAATTGTCTAGACGGCTGAACGTTGTGAAACCTTACAATGTATTTCTAGAATTTTTAGTATTTCTAAAATCGCTTTCATTAACTTCTTTCGTAGAGTTTATTTAAAATATTAATACACGATACATTGTTTTGAATTCGGGTTTCAAACAATAAACCATAATTAATTTTACGAGCAACATAAACATATATTAGTTAAATTAATATGAGATTCCTATCAAACAATGAACAAATATTAAAATAGATAATCCATCTTCTGTTATATAGATAAACATTAATGATAACTGATCTCCAAATTTTTAAAGAGAATATACAGGAAGTCGTTATGAATACACAGCAGAAATGTGTTTGCTAAATGAACGGATATGAATGGCTCTGAGGTTACGGTCTCAAAAATTAGTTGGGTGAAGCTGAGTTTTCGGATGGACAGCTTTATAAACGGATATTAGAAAGTTCAATGTACTTATAATTGTATCATGAAGTCTTACACTTTCTACTTATATTAGATTAAATGACTTTAATTTAAGTGGAGACAAATTGTGTATTATGTGTTTTGTTATTGTTGAAAAACAAAAACTATTTCTTTTAAACATGATTGTTTTTAAACGACTTTATAAAAGAATTGTTTGAAATAGATTTTTCTAATCCCATCTGTTATTATTAAAAGAAGTATTTAGTTAACCATAAATGTAACCAAAGGAGACACAACTTTCAATTTCCCATTACCGAAATTTAAATTGCATCGCAACATATATTTTCAATGTCAAACTTTTACTTAAATATAACAATAGCATGCGTCTATTTCTACGAAACTTACTTTTACTTCAAAATTAGCAATAAAAACAAAAGTAGTTGCAATTGAAATTCATTAAATGTGTCCGTTAGCATTAAGGTTTCATGAAAATGTCATTCTAAGTACTTTCTATTATGACTCCAACGACATCTTAATGACTAATTTACTCCTGGGCGCAATGAACCATGATAATGACTCACGTGTTTTGTGCTATTTTGTTCATCGAATGAAGTTTTTGTGTGACGAATGCGGTGTAATGAACCGAGCAAGTGATGGTAGAACACATCGGCTTTAATTTAAGTAATTCATTAAGCTATAGAAACACATTTGTGGAAAACTGCGGTAAGAAATTCTAGAAACTGTTTTTTTCACTCAGTGGATATGAATTTTAACGACAATGTTGATAACTGAATAAATTAATAAGAATAATGCCCATTTGTGGTTTTGCTAAACTGTCTGTTTTATTAATTTAAAATTTACTAGCCGTTTGTATGTATATAGTAATGATTCGTATGATCTAAATAGTGTTATTAAATTTCAAAATTATAGCACTCACTAATTTAGCTCTTAAAGAAAATTATATTTATTATAATAGACAGATAAAGGTTTATGTGTAATTTAAATGTGTGCAAACAGATTAAGGCTTAACAAAAAGAGGATTTGATAGTAAAAATTTAGCTAATTTATCATATTTTTAGGAAAAAACGATATATTCGTAATAAAGATTTTTTTTATCTAATTTTTATCAGATGACCCAGAAGTCTGTAAGCATTTGAAAATTCAATAATTCCCGGAATAATGTAGGTAGAGAGATAAAAATTGACACACTTGCTTGAAATTACATGGAGTTTTATTGAAAAAAAAAAGTTGAAAAATGGCCAACATAGTTGGACCATAAAACGTCAGTGACGCCGCATGCAAATTGTGTATAAAATGCAGTATTGGCATGTTGACTGCCAGAAAAGGCATTGTTAGTAGAGCTGTACTATCAGAATGGAGAACCTGTTACCACAGTTTTACGATTTTATCACCATAAGAAGGGTGTGAAGATGTCTTGCGCACATCGCGTTGGGTGAGGATCACGTACTGAGCCACCACTTGCTTCATACTTGGCAACCCAGCTCCCCATACCTCAATCACTGTGATTATTGTTTGTGGGATTACCTTGAAATTACAAGGCTACCGCGATCATTTGACCTCATTAGGTGGGCGAACAGACAGCATACGAAGGCAATTGTTTACTATACCTATAGATCAGGGGTGGCGAACCTTTATGGATCAACGTGTCATTTTTTCTAAGGAAGTGCTTAATGAGATATAGACGTGCAATCAAATAATTTTGACTTGCGATAAGTGGTCAAAACTCGTTATCTATTACGAAAAAAAAATACCTTTTACGCTGTATAGTTGTAAATATTTTAGTTATACGTGTAATTCAAATTAAAGTAACATTAGTGTGACTTCTGTTGTTGCAGATTGGATGATAAATAACATATTAAGATTGAAAGATGTTGCTTTTAGTAGAATGCATATTGAATTGGGGTCATCTGCCAAATGGTTTCTAAGCAATTCATTATTTTTGCTGTGGTTCACTGTTTTGACAAGAGGATTTGTGATTTGCTTCAAAATGCCGTTTTACAGACGATGTTCTGCATACCACTGTTCCAGAACAAAAAACGCACACCCCTTTGTTGCCTTTACTAATAATGCCATGTTTCTAGATTCACCAAGTAAGAAAGTCTTTGTTACACATACTATCTTGCACTTTTTGTTCTTTTGCTGAACTAGCCATGCTAAATAACAATTAAAAATCGTAAATATAACACAAATAAACTTTAAACTACAGTAGTTTCAACGAAATTGATTATGCTATGCTTAGACAAATTTTGCATCACAAGCAACTCTAGTCCACAACGTAACTAAGGCAGGACAATAATAAACGAGTGAGATCCCGGCCGCGTTATTACTGAACCTTGTTATTTTGAAATAAAATGCAAACCATTTTGATTGTTGGCCCAAAATATTGTGTTGCATGCCATTGACGGCACGCGTGCCACTGGTTCGCTCTATCCCTGCTATAGATATTGTGTGGCACCATGACCCTAAGTTCACTTAATTTCTGGGAAGTAAGAGGGATCACACAGCTTTAGAAAAAATTACTTTTCTTTTACAAATAATAACTTCAGATTGACACATATTCTATTGTATCTATAATATATAAATTTTGCACGTCTTGTTATCATATACTGGGTATCTTCGACTAGTTCATTTCCTATCGCTGATCTTCATGATCTCCAATCCCACTGCCCCGTAGAGTTCTCTCCTATAGCCAAACTCGCTGATCTCCTATCGCTAACCTTGACGCTTCCTAGCAGCCTTTTACATTTCTTTCTTCTCGCCGATCTCTCGTAATCTTCTCATCCACCTCTTTAAAATTTTCGGGGGCCCCTCTCACTCCCCCAATGATTTCTGATTGGAAGGAACATGGATCTGCACCCGACACCCTTAGTCTTGGTTTCAAGCACCACTGGTCTGTCCGGGACAAAAGCCTGTCTGGACTGTGATCCTCTTGTCGCAGTATATCGAAAACCATATGAAGGGTCCGTACATCGATCTGTCACTTCAACACTGAGAACACAATCCTTGGCATTTCTTCCTCACAATAGCCGATACTCCCTTCCATGCATGTATAGCACAGACACATTTTAGAGGGAACGAAAGAATGGACAGCCGTTGAAACAAATGTTCGCTTTTAAAAAAAGGCCATCAGGCGCGACCATTAGCCTAATGCGTAAAAGAAGGGAAAACTGCATCTCTCGCATCATCACAGAAACTTCCCTAGATTGAACAGCCTCATGTTGATATGAAGAGTTAATGTAGTCATGTGGTTGCCTTCAAACTCGTACTAGTCTATCGGTCCAATACAATTACGAAAAATTCGTCAGATAGCCCCAACGTTCTTCCAGTCATCAACAGTCTAATAATGGTGTTGGTGGACCCAGATGAAGTGTAAAGTTTTGTGTGGTGTAAACGGTAAACGAGTGGGTCTTAGATTCTATAAGCTCATATCAAGGATAGTTAATTGAATAGTTCGCTCGCTAACACTTGTTGAAACCCCAGTATTGAAATTCAAGGAATTTGAGAAAGTTTTTCACGTCCATGGTATTTAAGGATTCTCTTAATTCGCTGACGGTCTTGTTCTTTAAAGATTTTTTTCCTGCCTCAACGATGTCGGAGATTAGGTGTTTTATTGGATTTTTAATACTCATGGTACAATTATGAAATGGTGGAACGCGAAAATCCAAATTTCATATCTACCCCGGAGCTGCTATGTCCTATCTCTTTTGTGCGAACTGTAATGCCACATTCAAAGGCATTTAAATTTTGATAACCTGCCATTATAGCAACAGGGACTGATCTAATAGCTTTGCCAGATACCTGTTGTATTATATAGTTGCTGCCGACTGCATCGCACTATCTCATAACTCACGCCTGTGTCAGGCTCTTCAGTATATATATACTGACAGATTTCAACGACTTCTCAACAATGTAAACCTACTTCGTTAACTACTCTTGATTTGGATTGGGTTAAATAGTTATTCAATTATTGCTTATTCTGTAGCTTTTAGTTAAAGTTTCTAATGGAGAGTAATACTGGAGAACGATCAGGCTATGACCATAAAAAGAAATGAAATACAATTGGAATTTTAATTTTGGGTGATCTTTGATCAGAAAATATTAGCTGATGAATTTTATATCTGAATATCTATGGCAGAAAAACAGAGAGATTAACTTGGAAGTAGAATTTAAGTTAAATTATAATTTATTTATATATTTACACACACCACACAACCAGCCCGCACGCACGCACACATAAATGCATATATGTAAATTTTAACGATTGTTTTATCAGTTTTAGGTACAGCAATTCCAACTTTTATAATGCTTCCTTTAAATTTTTTTATTTCCTAAAGCATTTTTTTCAGGAGTTTTGATAAGTAGCGATAATTGAAAAGGAAATAAAATTGTACGTGCAATTAGACTTAAAGATTCAGACCGATATGTACTTTTGTCAAAAATTGCATGTTTTTATCAATCCAAGATATCTGAAACTATTTACCTTTTCGTATTTTGTTATTTTATAGAAGTAAGCATCATATGGCTTTTAAACAACCTTTTTCCTACCTTTATCTCACTTTAATGTTTGTTATTCCCTTTTTCTAATCTTTTTATCGTTTTATTATTCTAATTTTTATCATTCATTGAATTTAATCTTTATTTAATTCTGGCAACTGATTGCATGAAACCAAAAGTTATGAGAAGATATGCTTCTATTAATCTCTTAAATCAGAACTTTAAAAAGTTTATCTTCCATTAAAAATTTTTTTTCCCTTCATAAATATTTACTAGGGAAAGTAAAATGATTTATTTATATATTTAAATGAAAAAAAAACTCGAATAAAATTTTAGCATTAAAGAACGTTGTCGGAAACTGTGATACGGAATTTTTAAAATTTAATTTTTTTGTACGGTTATTGTAAATTACTATGATGATGCGGTCACGAAATAAATTAGTGAGAGCATTGACCACTTTGTGGTCAATAACATTCAGTCGTAGCTTACGATATAGATCAGGCGTGGCCAACCTTTTTGGGAAGAGTGCCACTATCTGATTAAAAAAAAAAAAACATGTGCGCCACCTTCAACTTTTCAAACAAACAAAAGCTTATTGTGGGATTTTTACGCAAATTGCACATGTTTTTATAGTGCAAGTATATATATATATATATATATATATTATATATATATATATATATATATTCTTGCACTATAAAACATATATATATATAAACTTGTGGTATAAGTAGTGGATATTTATATATTAGTATATATAGTGGAAATTTAAGAAAAATATAATAAATAAGACAAAAGTACAAACTTTGGTTTTATTGTTAATAATTTTTTTACAGGCTCAATCAGTTAAGTTAAGTGTAACACACATGAAATTGAGTAACTTGAAGCATTAAATCTAAATACTTATTAAGCAGTCAGTACTTGATTGTGTGTGGTGTGGCTTTTAAATTAGTAATTTTTTTTTCAAGTCATCTATAATAGGATTAGCCCTTTAAGATGCTGATAAAATTAAGTTGTTAGGTGCATATCAGCCAATTTTGTGAGCTATATTTTGATTTTATGTTTAAAATAGAAAACATTTATCCACAAACATATGTTGATCCAAGTTTTGAGGGAGGGTTTTGTCTGACACAACCGCATTTATAAATAAAATTACAAACAAAATTGTTATTTATTATCTTTTAAATTTTTTAAATTTTCAGTAAGTCATCGCGTGCCACGGTTATAACTCCCCCGTGTCATACTGTGGCACGCGTGCAGTGGGTTGCCCCCATGCAGCTGTTAATCAATGGAGTAACGAACACCCCCGCATCGCGGGGTGGCCCAAGACTTTAGGGGGGCCAAAGCCTGACTGAAGCTAAGCTCTTTGTAAAATCCGACTTGGGGTCCAAACCCTGACTTTGCAGGGAGCCCTAATGTTCTCCGTTACGCCACTGCTGATAATATATTCCAACAAGGTACAAAAAGAACATGCACTCACTTATTTACAATAATCGGATCAAAATATGCTATTATATTAACTGTTAGTAATTGACGAAAGTTTTTAATAATAAAGAAGATTTGGTAGTATATCAAATGAAAATAAATTTAAAATGCTAAAAGAGATTGACACTCTACAAATCCTTTTTCTAAAAAATTTGTAAATACTTTCATGCATAACCACTACTTAGTTCTTGCTCTTTAATTTATAGTAACCTCCTGTTTAGCTAAGAAAATTTAACCATTTTATTCAAGTGTTTTAAAAATAAGAAACTCGTACAATATCTATGTACAAATATGGTGCACATAATTCAGAGAGCTAATTTTAAGAAAGAAAAATCTATTTTAATAAAACAATTAAAAGTTGTGCTTAATAACTCTCCCTCGCGCACACACGCAGTATTCTCTCTCATCTTCTTATATTCTTTCGAACGATTCTTTTTTCCCCGTAAACAACACACATATGAATGCAAACGAAAAATAAAGAGCTTATTTTTGATGATGCAATAAATTAAAATATCGTTAGGAAGACCAGGTGAATGTTTTACAAATTCATGAGAAACATTTCAGCTATCGAAGTATTACGCTTGCATGACTGCATTTTGTATTAAACAGTCACGAAAGAGTTATGCTCCTTTTTTGTTTTTATCAAATGCTAAGAAAGCTTATTGCAAATGTATAAGCTACGAATTGAAAAAAAAAAGTTTTTAAAAAGTAGAATTCTCATATTATTGTAATTGTTACCATATTTCTATTCTTATTTCGTAAAAATTCAGTTTAGTTGTAACATGTAATAAATGTTTTGGTACAAATTCAGAATTGCCGTATATATCTTACTATGAATTGAATTTTACGTACTAAAACTACATTTGCTAAACAACATGGATATTTTTCGGAATATTGTATACATGTGTGTGGAAGCCGAACATTTTTGGAATTTTTTTTTAGTGAGGGTGTGGTTTATATGTGGATTCACTAATGACTGATCACTGAAAAACGTAATTTTGGAAAAACGCTTTGAAAAAAAATTCAATAGTCATGCGCAAGAAATTTTAATTTTTAGAACTTTTTGGGTATTTTGAATGGATCTTCTATTATATAAAGCAAAAAAAGACACATAAAGCCTTCAAAGTTAGTGTCAGAATCCGAGTTTCCGTATATTTACCAAAATCTGCACTCTCGCATTGTGATGTCTGAGTGTATATGCTCATCATGGAGCGAGTGTTTTCACCCGGGCATGAAACATAGGCCGACGATCACTTGTCGTATACGAATTTCTCTTGCCATTCAATTTCCAAACAGGAGAATGGCTCATATTGGACAGATAGGGTACAAGGTAAGAAATGAAAGGGAAAAAATGTGTTCACTTTAGATAGGATCCCCAGAAATAAAGCTATCGTCATTGGCGTCTACCTTTACAGCAATTTTATTAGAAAATATCTCACCCGTTTTACCTGTTTGGCAATATATTTAAAAATTACTGGATTTTTTTTCCCAACCGAATAAAACAAAGTCAATATAATTCTATTAAAGTTTTTTTTTTAAAAAAGGACAATAACGACTCACACTGATTTTAATTTTAAATTTATAGGGATAAAGCTCCAAAGCTGATAAAGAAAAAAATCAATGTTGAGCTTATAAAGCTGCATATACAAAGAGTGGCTGGTATCAATTGCTCTTAAAAAAAACGAGGCTTTTTTAAAATCAGTTTAAAATTTAAAAAACGGTTGTGACTACAGAACTACTAATTTTAAACTTATGCTAAAGACGTGACCAAAGTATAGATAGTACTAATACTACTCAAACGGCATTTTTTATTGGAAGTATCATGACGAATATAACATCATTAAAAATGTCTTATTTAGTGTTATTATTCGTAAAACACTAAATAAGACGAAGCAGTGAAAATTACTGCATTTTTTTGTTTGTCTTTTCTAAGCTTAATTTACTGATGTGACCCAAAGAAAAACGAAGTTTCGTAAAATTAAAAGACGGTAAAATTACTTCCCAAAATTAATGTTTAGCGAAATATCCCTACATAGTAAACGAAGGAAATGTGTAAAAGCTTTAAAAATGTGCTACACAATGCAGATTGTTCCAAAGCTATAAATTTCATAAGGACCAATACATTGAGCAATTGAAAACTCTACGATTCCTTAAATTTATAGATGATGTAAAAAAAGCATCATTTTTGGTTTTCGAAAGTAAGATTGTTATATCAAGATAAAATGCTGAAAATATTTTATGAACTACAAAATCTAAAGTCTTTTATGGAATCTAAAATAAAACTTGTGGCGAAATTTGACGATAGTTATGCGAGTTGCTAGAGTTTTTTTTTGATGCATGTAACAGATAAAACATAAATGATTAATTAAACAATCTTGTTTATGAGTAGTTTGAATTTTATTTAATTCTTTTTCGGCAAAGATTTTCATCAAGTCCAAAAGTTATTGAATATATGGTCTTACGACACTGAAAGAAAAAGTTCATAATATAATTCTGATACATTAATCAATAATAACTGATAACAAGACAGAGCGCATAAAATTGTATTTAGGAGGCATATATAACTTCTAGTGTAATATATGTTACACTAGCTGCATGGCCCGGCGTTGCACGGGCTTTCTCTTTCTCACATGACACAAGCAATTATGTGTGTGTTTGTACGCACGCAATGTGTGAGTGACTTCTAAAATTATTTCATTAAATTTCCCTTTTTCGAAATTTGTTCCACATAGTTTCGATTTAAGACAGGTTTCTTTTCCCTCTGTCTAACCCGGCATAACATGGTTTTTTTAGTGTAAAATTATTGTTCCCTCTTTCCCTCCCCCTCACAGATAAGATGTAGCTTCAAATTTCGATGTAGGACTTATAAAAAACAATATTGCGTTAGTTAAAAAATTATTAATGTGTGAAGCAATAAAAAGAAAACGATTCTGATGCTAAGAATAAAACAAAAAACTTTCTCGTCATTTGTTTAATAATAGTTAGTTTCTAAGAAATTAAAATAATAAAATAAATTTCAGATTTTTTTCATGAATCAATCGTTATATATAGTTAGCTTAAAAATGTTTCTGAAATGTATTTTTATCCAAAATAATAGAGGATGTACTTTTTAATCAGCAAATAATTAATTTAGTATTGAAAATAATAGAGAGAAATAATCCTTTAAAAAAACACATTTATATATATATTAATTAAAATCCATTTTCTATCAGTAATAAATAAAAGAAAAATTTACAGATAGCTATTGAAATGATTGCTTTTTTTTAATGCTTGAATAAACATATATATATATATATATATATATATATATATATATATATATATATATATATATACATATATAAAAGTTATAAAAAACAGTATGAGGGAAAGCCTAGATATATATTTACATGTACTGTAAAAACATTCAAGAAGAAAAAAAATATCTGATAAAAACATATTGATATTTTATTTTAATTTCATATTTTTCCTTCCGCTGTCATTTTTATAAATTTTGTGTAATGAACGTTTAAAATAGTGTAATTAATTTATATCTGGAAGTGTAATACATTAATATTACTTTTTGTTGTATTTATTTTATGTTAAAATCTTGCCCACCACCTCTCGTTTCGAAATCTAGTTTTATTATGAAATAAGAAAAAAAAATAGTGATTACACTGATGAACGGAATAAATTAAAAGCAACCTCGCAATGAGGCATGGCGTAGACGAAGCAAAATTGAAAGGTTTGCTTCACAAAGTTATATAGCGATACGTTTTTGAGGATTTTTCTACTTTTTGAAAATTATCGTTATATATTAGAAACTTCACACATTTCCTTTATAAATTATAGCCTATGTGTTATTCTCATGTATAAACTGTATTATTGTACAGTTTCATTAAAATCCATTCAGTTGTTTTTGCGTGAAAGACGGACAAACATCCTCACAAACTTTCACGTTTATAATATTAGTAAGGATTAGGTACACACACAAATACAAAAACACATAATCCTAATAAATATTATAAACGCGAAAGTTTGTGAGGATTTTTGTTATTCTTTCACGGAGAAACAACTGAATGGATTTAGAAACTACAATAATATACTAACATCAGAATAACGCACAAGCTATAATTTATAATAGATTTGTGAAGTTTCCAAAACATAACGATAATTGTCAAAAGTAGGAAAAATTCTCCATCTAAAAAAGCCCATGACAGCATGCACATCTATTTTTAACCTGTTTGTTTTTGTCTGCGCTTGCCTCAGTGCGCGCTCTGCTTTTCATTTATTCCTGTAATAAAATAATGAATATGTTTGTTTTGTATAATATACTTTTTTCGTCAGAATACGTGTTTAAAAATTACTAAATACAGTGGGATGAAAAACTATGAATCAAATAAAATATCAAAATGCTTATCAGATAAGTTTTCTTTCTGAATGTTTTTTTCAGTACATGTAAACATATATGTAGGCTTTCCCCTATATTGTTTTTTACCTCACACACACACACACACACACACACACACACACAACACACACACACACACACACACACACACACACACACACACACACACACACACACACACACACACACACACACACACACACACACACACACACACACACACACACACACACACACACACGTTTATGCAAGCATTAAAAAAAAGCAATCGTTTCAATAGCTATCTGTAAATTTTTCTTTTATTTATTACTTATAGAAAATGGATTTTATTAATATACAAATGTTTTTTTAAAACGATTATTTCTCTTATTTCATGACTAAGTTAATTATTTGCTAATTAAAACGTACATCGTCTATTATTTTGAATCAAAATACAATTTAGAGACATTTTTAAGCTAACTATATGTAAGGTTTGATTGATTCATGAAAATCTGAAATTTATTTTATTATTTTAGTTTCTTAGAAACTAACTATCACTAAAAAATGATGAAAGTTTTTTGTGTGTTTTACTCATAGCACATCAGAATCGTTTTCTTTTTATTGCTTCACATTAATAATTTTTCAACTAACGCAATATTGTTTTTTAAAGTCATACATCGAAATTTGAAGCTATATTTATCTGTGAGGGGGAGGGGAAGAGGGGGAACAATAATTTTACACTAAAAAAACCCCCGTGCTATGCCGAACTAGAGAGAGGGAAAAGAAACCTGTCTTAAACCGAAATTCGAAGCTATATCTTATCTGTGAGGGGGAGGGGAACAGGGAACACACACACACAACGATATAATTTTAATTGAATGGGCAAATATTGCATTTTTTAAGTATAAAAATAATAATAACTACAGTACTGTATTTTTTGGTGTGAGCGAGTGAGTGAATATTAACGTGTTCAGCTACACGAAGGCTTTTGGCGACGGACTACGTAATTTTGAACCATGGTCAAGTGACGTGGACGCCCCTGAGCCCCTACCACACCAACTTATTAGGAATATTCACCAATACTTAGCAGGAATATTCTTTTAAATCCACTCTTAAAAGATATATGGCAGCACGGGTTCTATGATGAGTATTTTAGCGGGGAAGGCGAATAGTTTTGTAGCAGATATTGCGTTTTCAGCTGACGGCGTTTTTAGCGGATTGCAAAGAGTACCATTTTTGTCCCGAAAAAATAATTAATGTCAAAATTTAAGTGTCTTTTTTTTATGTGAATGAAGACCTTAGAAAACGATTTGACTATTTATTTTAAGTGAGCAGTGTATATAATTAATTTTACAGACGAATATCTTTAATTAATTAATTAGCTCTAATGGATTAAATTTCCCAAAGTTGAGTATTTTGTTTATGTATATCCCTTAATTTTCAATGTAGTGATCCAAAAAAAAATATTGCATGAAAAAAACTGCAGTAAATCATAATGCGGAAGATAAAGGGTTAACGTGCATCGCTTCCCTACACGGCGGGTCTTCAGTGGTACTGGACTCGAACTTGTGACGAGGCCAGCCACGATCCGATACCTTGACCACTCTACTACCGCGGTCACTGTTTTCTTTGGAAGTGTAGAAGAAGTACCTACTAAGAGTTATACCGTGAAAGCGTAAGTCTAATCTTTCCCAAAGCTGTAATAAAACTCGAGCTATGAAAGTAGCTAGACAGTAGCTAACTTGACTCTGTCTCCAACATTTAGCTATGTTTTTCATTGAATCGCCATTATAATTTAAGAAACGGCATTGCTTACGAATAGTACAATTTTAACATAAAATAAATACAACAGAAAGTAATATTGACGTATTACACTTTCAGATATAAATTATTTACACTATTTTAAGCATTCATTACATAAAATTCGTATCAATGTGTTACTTTTGCCGAGCAGAGATTAGCTTAGGAAGGTATTTTCAAAAATCGACCCTCAAGAGAGTTCCGGGGTGTTATAAAAAAAAAAAAATCCTTTTTATCAGCTATTAATTAGATCTACAGGCTTAAAATTAAACAAACGTGTTTTTTTTTTTTTTTTGTTCAGCTGAGATATTCAGAAAGCTTTTTTTGTTTGATTTGCAATTTACGTAAAATTAACTCAATAAAAAAACTTCTTTATCCTTCAATCTCTCTATATTGTTTAATTTTTCAGTTCACCCGTGCGAAGAACGGGTATACCAGCCAGTTATATATATAATGAACTATCTCATAGTAGTTAGTAGAATACCAACAAAAATAATGGGTAGAGAAATAAAAGCTAATGAGAATGATGCGGAATGTATGGTATTCTAAACGTAATAAATTGTTTGTGTGGTGTTGTTATGCTGTAGCCATTATATATATATTCTTATGTTTATTTCTTTCTCCTAAATAACCTTATGATATAATAACAGCAGTAATTACAAATATAGCTAATCGCGAGATATTTTATGTTAAAGGGGAAAAATGCGTTCAATTAAAAGTACTGTCTAGAAGTTTACAGAAATATGTAATAATGAATGAATAACAAACTATAGTTGGTTTTTGATGAGTATAAGTAGTAAAAGTAAAAAGAAAGCTGTTAATATTGGGCAATATTTACTGCTTTTTTAAAACACGCACACACACAGTTTTTCATACGTTAAATATACAAAGATATATCACTATTTGTTACATAATTATTTTGAAGAATGTATTTTTTACAAAAAGAAAATCTATTCCATTTGCTTTTTGAATGTCTGTAGATAAATCGATCCTTTCTGCAACTGAAAAAAAAATCTAACTTTTTTTTTAACTGCATCTTTACTTAGAATAAGAAATAAAAGGCATGTTGCTCTTAAGCTATTATTTTCATTAAATGGTGGTTAAAAGAAAAACCATTTTCGAAAGCTTGGAGAAGTAGAAAGTTTCAATAAAAGAAACATATATCAATCAGAGCGTTGGCTATTACGTCTTATTTTGTTGCTTATGATTCTTCCTTGACGTCACAGTTGAAAGCGCGCATTTTCCCCTTATTTCTGAACACCGAACGATTTACATACGCAATTTTACGCGCGTTTTTAACAAATACGATTTTCGTCGTTTCTGTTATTATTTATGTTTCCTTTTTATCATTTTATAGCAAATCTTGAAAACTGACAATTTAAGGAAGAAGTAATAATAATATATATATTAAAAATATTTTTTTTGACATTATATAAATAAACATAACAAAGATATTTAATTTTGGAATTCTGATGATGAATTTCTGAAACAATTAATTAAATCTTCATTTAAACTGAACAGTTTTATGTATATCATTTAAACAATGAGGTGAGAGATCAAAATATCTTTATCAAAAGAATGGAAAGAAAAAGAGAGAAAAGTTATAGAAAACAGAATTAAAATAATGAAAATCGAATAAAAATTAAATGCACGAAAAAACTTAAAACCAAGAGGAAGGAAAAAATTAAATGAGAAATACTCAAACACAGTAATTTTTCATTGTTTTGATATTATTTCAGGCAAATTGTTCTCTATAATTTTGTTACCCCTCTATCAAAATATAAATCTCCCAGGTTATTAGAGAGTTTAGTGTTTTTTCCTAACTTTATTTTTCTCGTGCGATCTTTATTTTTAAAGACTAGAACAAAAAAATAAAACTTTTTTAAGCATGGATTTTTTTTAATCTTCTTAACATAAAAAAATATGAATTATCATGAAAAAATCCCCCATTTTTTTGTTTGTTTTGAAACATTGAATTTTAAAACATAATACAACTTTTAAACCTTCTAAAAGATACTAATTGAACAAGGTATGATTGTAAGAATTAAGAAAATTTTTTCGTGTGTGCTCAACAACTTAAATGTACTAAAATAAAAAAGTAAATTCATAGTTTTATGAAAATAAGTTGAAAAATTGAATCATAATAATAAATAAGTAAAATTTATAAGTTTTCGTTAAACCTGTGATAACTTTCTTAAAAAATAATTACCTGAGTTTTGTATAAAACATGTTTGATTAGTAAAGAGATGAAAATTCTTTTTTTTAAAGGGAAATTAACACACTTTCAAGGAAAAAAATTATTTGAATAAATATGTAAATTTATATTACATAGGTTTTTAATTACACCTTAAAAATATCTTTCTTAAATCGAAAAAAAAGTGCATTTATTAATCCGGTAAAAATATGTTTTTATCTGTCAAAAAGAAGAAACGTTAATTAATAGAAGTTACTTAAGAGAAATATGAATATTTAAAAATCAAACATTTTTTCTATTTGTCGATTACTAAAATTATCGATAAGAATTACTGCAAAATTAAATCTTAATTCATTTAATTTTATTTTTTACAAAATTCGAAAAATATAAAGAGAGAAGGGGAAAAAAAAGAAATATTTTTATTAAATTAAAAAAAAAGTTGAATTTATGACTTGTATTGTTAGTACTTTAAAAAGGACAATAACATATATATATATATATATATATATATATATATATATATATATATATATATATATATATTATATATATATATATATATATATATCTGCAAAATAATTTATTGCTATTCATTCTCTTATTTATTTTTAAAAACTAATTAAAGAAGTAATAGCATATGGATTGTTAATTTTATATTACACTACATTTTTATTTCGAATGCAATTTCTATTATGAGAGATAAATAAATCTGCAAAAGTTCACTACGAAAAATAAATAAGTGATTAATATGTTAAATGATTATTTACCTTCAAATTGACTTGATCGTCTTATGAACTGTATCAAATCACCGCGGTTCAGAGACTGCGAAAGCTATCTGAAAATTACACGCACTCGGAACATCTAGAGAGCAGCATGTAAAATGCGTTGTCGATTTTGATGAAAATTTTCGTATGATACGGTGACTGAACGAAACGAGAACTTCACTCTGATTCGTCGCCAATCATTGGTTCTAAACATCGCCAAGGAACAAAGGAGCAACCATAGCTCGCCAAATCTCTCTCTCATTCCGATGTGTTAAAATATTCTGTGTGAATCATATCTTAAAAAATACCAAACTTACTTAAAATTTTATTTCTTCTATATTTTGGAAGATTTTCTTTGCGGTCTTTGAAAAAAAACTAGTTGTGTAAACCAAGTATATGTTTTTATCAATATATTAATAAAACTTTTAGAAAACATTAGAAATAATGAAATTAAGGGATTTTTAAACGTTTTTTTGTTTGTGTGAGAAGCTTAGTGTGTGAATAAAGAACAATAGCAAAATGTGTTAAGAGAAAACACGATATAATCCTATTATCCTTTTTGAACACTGATAATTTAATCGCATAATGTAAGCTGAAAAACATGTTTTAAGATTAAAGCCATTCAAATTATACAGTGTTTTTAAAAACCCGATAATCTAACAATTTGCTTAAAAAAATAGAACTTTTACCTGACATCGTATATTATCCGATTAACAGTGAAAGAAAGCTCAAATGAATAAAATATAAAGTTATGAAAAGGTCGAATTATATATATTTTGATGAAAGCGTAATTAAATATATTTATATATATAAAATTGCAGATTCATTGAGTCTATTCTGCGAATAAAATTAAAAAAATTTAAAAAAAAATAATATAAGGAAGAAAAACTTGAAAAATTGTTTTCTAGTAAAAAAACAATAATAATTCTTGGTTGTAATATTGGAATTTTAAAGGTTGGAAACTAAAGAAAAAGTTGTAATAGAAATTTCTTTTACCACACTGTGCAAACTGCTAAATTCAAAAGAAAACTTTATGATGCCAACAAATCTGGCAATGCATAATATTGATTGTCTTGTATTGTAAATTTACATCAAAACGTCAAACAATAGAGCACTTCTAATGCCATTTCTTGAATCCAGGAAGGTTAATACTGAAAATATTTACATGGCGTACTGTAAGAAAAAAAGGGTAAGGTTTCTTTCAAAAATTTCCTTTCTTCTGTTAATGCAAAGTGATATAGACATAATTATAAAACGAAATTATTATCTTCTATGTTTGGTTCTATGCTAGAGATGAGGAAATTGAAGGTATCATTAAGTTAAGTGTTATTTTTTAAAGCCCCCAAGATTGGTATTGATTCAAAATACTACATTATGAAAGTACATATTCTTAAAATTAATTCCTAGTTGAGAAAGTTTTTTAAATTCATATCGCATTCAAAGCTTGGAGTTTTAAAATAATTATTTTCTTAACTTTTACAGCATTCTGAACGAAGACTTTTAAGCATAGTTTGATTTAACATGAAATTGTTTCCGTTATTCCTAGGAAAGATCTCTGTGAGTTTATGGCGGAACCGAGATTACGACCTAAGACCCAATTTGTCTACTGCCGGCCGCGAAGCCGGTAATCACGACTACTGGGCTCTTAATCATGAACAGAGCTTTAACAGCAAAACAGTGAAAAACTTATAAAGGGGATCATAACTGATACAACTTTTTTCAAAACTTTATTTCATTTGATCAACATATTTATAAAATTACCGCATTTAAGTTTGATGACATACTTCAGCTATAAGTAAAATTTCCCTATTTAATAATTTCTTCCAATATATATATATATATAAAAGAAAAAATTTAAATCATAAAACTGTAAGCGAAATTCCAAATTCAAACATCTTTGATGGGCAACTGATAATAAAATATATGAATTTCATTGGAATCCTCCACCTTCTCTTCCGAAAATACTCAATAAATAAATAGAAAAATAAACCATTAGAGTTAATGAGAACATTTTTCGGATAATTTTTCGAATTGCTTTTTCTTCATCTAAATATAATTTTGTTATATAGTATTGAGAATCACAACAAAGGATATAGCGCCCTCATATTTAATGAGAAAGTAATAATATAATTGTTCTAGCTTTTAACTATCTTTGCTTAAAAAGTTTAATTACAAAAACAATAAGGATTTAATGGCTAAAATATTTCTAATTTTTATTTAAATAGCCTTTGGATTATATTTTACTTATCGATTATTTTTTAAAAAATATATATATTCCTACTGGTTGAGCAGAAAAATAGAGAAAATTAATGAAAAAAAAAACTTTAAAATTTCATTCTAATTCAACTAAATCGACATAGTGTGAACATTTAGAGAGTTAAGCTTAAGTATCTTCAACATCTTCCTACAAATATTTAAACAAGTTTCGTTAGCAGAAACAACTTGCCTTCTTTCCCTCCAAATAAAGCTCTAATTTAGAAAGTCTAAGCCTAGCGAAATTGTTTATAAGCAAAGGAAGCAAAACACACACACACTATAACCTTTAATTTTCTTAAAAACTTGAAATACATTAGATTTAATTAACGCTGCTATATAAATGCACGAGGATTACTGATGGTAGATTCGTAATTTTAAGCTCTGATCGGATAGCCATGGTTGACACTTTTGAATCTCTTAACTTTTGCCATCATATTAAGGGAGTATTTTGAGATTCAGTTTAGTAAAAAGGTTTTCATTCTTCTACTAGAAAAATCAGTAGAAATGGGACTCGAACCAAAGATTCGACACAATCACCCCTATGAGCTAGCAACTATACTGCTAGGCTTTTTACTGTAAACCAGTGTTCTCCAAACTTTTTATCGCCACGGACCGGTCAACGTTTGTTAATTTTACCGCGGCCCACTGAGGGGAAGGACGTTGATTGTTTATATTTTAGACTGTTTTTGTTTAATAATTTTAATTTAATTGTATTTAATCATGTCAGAATAAAATATAGCTACACCAAAAAATGAATATAAAGTGGTTTTCCTAAAAGTAGCTCAAACCCAAGAAAAATATACCCTAGTAAATAAAAGGGAAACAATTTAATGTTTCTTGTGCGGACCGGTAGTATTTGATCCATGGACCGGGGGTTGAAGATCACTGCTGTAAGCGGTGATTAAAACTGTTCATTAGATTATGATCGTGTCGGCTCCGGTGGTTTAGAGGTAGCGTGCTCTCTTCGTAAGCCCAAAGTTGTGGATGCGATCCCGGCTGAAGTCAATAGATTTTCTGGATGCGAAAATAGCAGGCACGCATGTCTTATGATTATGTGGCATATAAAAGATTCCTTGAGTATCAATTTGGCTCTGGCACTCTCGGCAAAATTAAATTATGTAGCTTCCAAATTAGGTAGCGAGGCCACCACTAGATGGGGCCACCATGAAATGGATCTCACGTTTGGGGACTTACCATGTCTGCAAAAGCTAAGTCGCTAAAATGCAGCCCCATTGAAAAAAAAAAGATTATTGATTGTCGAATTGAAGCGTCCTGATGACATGAAGCTAGAGACGATTCCTACTCCCGAATTTCCACTTTTATTTCCATTTGGCTTTAACATGGAACGTCATACAACAAACTTTTAAGATCATACAGATTTTGGATCATATAGATTTATGATTTCACAATCTGTGATCCTACAATTGAAACTAATTGGAAATAGAGATTTATGAGAAAATTACTGAGCGCATATCTAGCATTTATGTAATACTTACATGGTAAAGGTATTACATTTTTATATATATATTCATTTATATTATTGTGGACAACTTTCAACTACTATGCAGTGCACTAAAAAAGAACTCGAAAGTTTATATCCATAAAGCATTCACTTTTTATAAATTCGGATAAATACTTGAAGCCTTTTATTACGATTCGAAGACGTGAGTGAGTGAATATTAACATCGCACTGTTCAGCTACACGAGGGCTTTTGGTGACGGAACACGTAATTTTGAACCATAGTCAAGTGACATGGACGACACCTCTGAGCTGGCACCCCCCTCTCCTAACTACCACACCAAACCAACAGGGTCTCGACAGATTTAACGTGCATCGCTTCCCTACACGGCGTGTCTTCAGTGGTACTGGACTCGAACTCGTGACACGCGCCAGCCACGAGTTCATTACCTTAACCACTTGGTTACCACGGTCACCCGATTTGAAGGCGCAGAGTTTGATAACATATTGAAAAACCTTTCTAAGAATAATGATTACTGTTTTTCAGAAAATATTGTCAAATCGAAAGAGGATATTAAATGCACTGAATTTTTCTTTCTATGCACAAGAAAAACTTTTTGGGGGGATATTA
Source organism: Trichonephila inaurata madagascariensis (assembly GCA_019973955.1). Lineage (NCBI taxonomy): Eukaryota > Metazoa > Arthropoda > Arachnida > Araneae > Nephilidae > Trichonephila > Trichonephila inaurata. Next base: position 3,666 of record BMAV01026554.1, on the reverse strand, counting down.
ACAAATATATAAAGCTATATTTGGCGTTCAATAATAATTTGGAGTTTAATAATTCAAAAATATATTAGTTCAATTAATATATAATCTGATTATAATAATAATGATAATTTGTAACTACTATTTATGAGATAAATACCGATGTTTACTGGAAACTTAAAATATTGAATGAAATTTTATTCATATAAAGTTATTTAAAGTTATTTAATTAATTTGTATTCTTCTGAGAATTGTTTTTCATTTCAGGTAGTTTAAGAGCAACTCCTAACTTCATGTGAATATACTATTTGAATGATTCTTCTTTAAACATTTCAGAGGGGAAAATCAAAAAATTGGTGGTGTGGTATGTCTATGTACTATAATAAATTACTGATATTATGCTGCATTTGTATCATGAGCAGTCTCAGTGGAGGAGATAAGAAAAGGGTAAAGAGTAAAACAGAAAAAAACATTACGATGACGAACGATACTTTTCAATGCTCAGTTGTTTTTCAAACATTATTTGAGAAAAGTCAAAACTTTCATTCCACCACTGCCTTGAAGGAATTTTGGAAAAATAAATATTTCCGTAAGTTGTTTAATCATTTTATAATGACCAAATGATTCTATAATGATGGATGATTATGTATATTTTCAACACATTTAGATTGTTGAACATAAGCTTCAGTTTGTTAAATAGTTTTAGTTTGCTAATATATAAACTTCATTCCTATTGAATATAAAGTACTTTTGCTGTGTGCATCCAAATGTAGAGAAGTTTTTGTATGCAAATGCGTATGGAATCTTCAATATGAACCTGGTTTAGAATTTCTGCTAGACAATTTTTTTTTCTCGCGTGATGAGAAGAAATGTTATAGCGCATAGTTCGTTGTTGGAATTTTTTAAAGAACTTTTCACTTTCTTTTAACAAACAAAACAGCAGAAATATGCACATATTAGAATTGATATCACACACAGTTAAATTAGAATATGTACTAATAATACAGTCGACTCTCCCTAGTTCAAACCTTCGATTATACGAACCTCTCGCTAATTCGAAGTAAATGCTTAGTTCCCAAAAAAACTCTTGATATTTCGAACTAAAATAATACGTTTGGGTACACACTCAATATTTCGAAGTAAAATCTGCGGCTGGACAGACTACAGCATGCGATAATTCGAAGTTATTTTATAAAACTCTCGACAATTCGAACACTCTCTATCATGTAGTCTTATAGCAAACAAGTTGGTGCATGCATGTTTTGTGTTGTATTGTCTTTGTTGATCTCCTCTGTAACGTAAACCCTTTGATGACCATCGGAGTTGACTCCGATAACTCTGACAGAAGCTAGTGTCACTATAAACACAAAGTACGCAACTTTTTCTTTCAAAATCTTGTTGATGCGGACGTTTTTCAAGCTTCATTTAGATTAGAAAAATCTGTTGACAAAGTTAGATAGAATGACATAAAACCAAAAAAGATAACAGGTTTTTTCGTAAAAAAATAATTATGTACAGTATGTATTCTTTTAATAATTGTTTTTAATACATAAATGTATTCTTTTAATACAGGACTTAAAAACTTCTGTATAATATGTACTTTTAAAAAATGCTTTAAAATAATTTTATACATATGTACACAATTGTTGTTTTATTACATAGTTTCAAATTTAAATGTGTTAGAAAAAAATTTCTCTTCGTGTATTTTGGGAGTTTTTTTCCTACCCTCTTGATAATTCAAAATTTTTCATTGGTTCTTTCAACTTCGAATTATCGAGAGTCGACTGTTATAGTAATAAAAGTAATGAAATTTGCTTTGAGCGAACAGCTTTAAATGGTTTCTTTTTTTTTTTATGTACTAAAATTACATTTTAAAAAGAAGCATGATCAAATTTTTTTTAATTATCATCATGTTTAACATTAAATTTTAAAAAGTCTTATGTGCATGTATTTTTTTTTTTTTTAAAAACCTCAAGTTAAAAATGAGTTTCAAACAAACAACAAAAAACGTTATGAAATAGATATGTAGCAGATAGAACAAAACCTCAGACGTCGATGAATCTTTAATTCTTTCTTCCATACTAGCGAAGTCCATGTTATAGGATAATCAGACTGAATCACGTTTTTTACAAATGCAAAAATCTATAAGGGTATGGTGTGGGTGTTAAGACAGTTGAGAACCCTCTCAAGTGCCATGCGCATCATTACACTTCAGTTCGAAAGTACGAGGTTCATAAAACAGTAATCTTTGTGAAGCTTTATATAGAACAACACATGAATTCACCAAATGTAAGCCAGCTTTATTTCCTGAATTTTTGGTTTTTTACCTGTTTTCATTTCATAGAATGCTTCATAATTAAAGCAATATCTATACAACATTTTTTTAATTGCTTTTCCTAATAACATTTTGTTTTGGAAATAATTTCTAAGTTTGGTTATGTTAAACAAAAAAACGATCTCAAAATAAAAAAAAAGTATTTAACAAAAGATTAGGTTAAAAAGGTAAAGATTTGTGATTTTATATATAATAGTAATATATAATAAAAAAAAAAGTCAGTACTTTATGCCCCCCACACACACACACACACACACACACACACACACACACACACACACACACACACACACACACACACACACACACACACACACACACACACACACACACACACACACACACACACACACACACACACACACACACACACACACACACACACTTAATTGCATTTTAATTTTAGATATATCGGACACACAAATCTGTTGAGTAAATTCCCTCCCCCCAAGAAATATAACGCCCCTTCCTTTTTCTCTCTCTTTTAGTTTAACTTCTTTTCATTTATTTAAACTATACCTTTTTCTTTATTATCGCTCTAAATTTTAAAGCGTAAGTTTTTGATCTAAAAGTATGTTGATTTTTCTTAAATTTAAAATACTTTTTCAGCTATGTAAGTGGATTTGTTTCCATATTTCGCGATAAAAATTTCCTAAAATAAATTTGCTTTTAATTCCGGTTATAAGTCACAGAGTTTAATTGATTTTAGACCTTGTTTTTGTATTAAGTCAGGAAAAGAAGGGTTATATTCGGTAAAAATACTGAAAAATAAAAATTCGAGCTTAAATTTTCATTGTTTAATAGAGTACAAAGAAAAGGAATGCATTCAAGCACTGCAAATGGAACCTCCCCTACTCCCCACCATAAACATGAAAACGCCAGTTTTTATTATCTAATATGCCGCAGACACATTGTTGACCAAAGGGCAAAACAATATTTAGTTAAATCAAGTTGAAGAGCATGACCAATTCACACATTCAACAATATTTTAGACTTTTCTGCCACAAGCATTTGGATTTCTTTTAAATGTGGAGTTGGAAAAAAATTATCAAGGCGTTCTTTTATCTAAACATTAACTGAAGAATTGTGAGCAAAATATTATTGAGAAGTCCAATAATAGAAGCAGGAAGGATCGAGATGAACTGCGAACTGAAAATCCACCTAAGCGTAAGAAATGTGAGGTAAAAGAAATGTCACGGAAATCTGACAAATAAAATATGCTCTATTTGTAAAAGAATGACATGTGGAAAATGTACAAAATATGCCAGCTATAAGAGCATTGATTGCAAATAATATAAGTGGTTATTTCTTTTGTTTATATTTTCAAATCTCTTGTAAAATTGTCCTTGTTTTTG
>BMAV01026553.1:0-57331 GCA_019973955.1 Trichonephila inaurata madagascariensis | reverse complement strand
TGAATATATTTCACACTATTAATTCACACCCAAAATTAAATGGCAGGAACCTCTTAGAAAACGAATTTTAGCCTGCTCCCTGCCTCCGACCTGAATACATCAATTCTCCAGTCCGCCAATCGGGAGGTTCCTTCTCCTCAGTCAAGATCACCCATTTTTTCCAGGCCACATTCACTATTTATTTATGGGACGGATTATCGCTTTGAGATCCATGTTCAAATTGCAAAAATCAGCGTATAAAATCAGTACTCTCCATATAATCGTACTCGGTCACACTTACACTGAACTCTAAACACACTAGCACCCTTTCGCTACAAATATTCACTTGTTATTGTGTGCGTCAGACACACGCAAGAATTATTGAAGTAAAACTTCTTTACGCACGTTTGCTTTCGGGAGTAAGCTGATGAATACGTGATTTGTTCAACACTGAAGAACACGCTTTGTGCGGTCCTTTTTTATGCGATTTGTTTTGTTTGATTTTATTTTTGTGCGATTTTTTCTGTGCGATCTTTTTTCTTTATGTGGTTTATGAATTTCGACGGCATTGGCGCCACCTTGAAAAAATCATGTTTTTGCCTTTAATATTTTTTAAATTAGGTAAATACGTACAAGACGTGAGCCATGCCTTGGGCCCCATAGAGTCTATGGGTTGCGGAGGTGCAAGTTATGGCACTGCACACACGATGTACATATATACACTTCAAGACGCTGTCTTCATTTGTTTTAAACAGTTTCCCGACAATATACGATCACTTATTTTCTCTCAACACGCCAACAGCCTGCTCTTTATTAAATACGCAACTTTAAATGACTGTAGCATTACGAACAATTTGATATATTATATAGACGAGAGGTTCCCAAACGTTTTTTTGTCTCATAGATCCCTTGCCATGCTTTTTGATTTCATGTAGATCTCGATATGTCTTATACTGAAATTTTGCAAATTTATCAACTTAAATGTCTTTTTGACTGTGGTATTACAACTTATTTTAAAAGAATTAAATTTCTAATTGTAGAGAAGTGTAGCGTTTAAAATTTAAGAAGCACATGTTAGTGAATTCAATTCAAAATTTTAAAAAATTTTATTTAATACATATAAAACAACTGTGACATGAAATAACTAAACAACAAACAAATATTTTTAATGAGAAGGTTGAATCTGGTGTATCAATAACAAGTTTTCAATATTTAATATCAATCTAATCAGGTTTAACTCTCAATCTCCTTTGTTAGTAAGTGTCCATTCTCCCTGTCCTTTTCGTTTTTGCGAGTGGCAAACTCACTGAAAATCCCTCTCATCAGGAAAAGCAATTAAAAACTTTTTCACAGTATTTTATAATTCGAGACAAACAATAGAAATGTCTTTATTTAAAGCCAAGATTACTAACATCCGCTTCTAAACTTTATTTTAAGATCGTTAGAGCGTATTCTCATCAGTTCCTATTGCAATATGACATTTTTTTTCAATGTGACTGTATGAATTCATTGTCACTTTGGTATTGCTATAAAAAAACGCAATATCAAACCTAGTTTCCAAATCTGAATAAACTGCATTTAAATGTTGAACGTCATCTAAAATGTCCTGACAGATTGTCGGTGATAAATTGAGAAAGTTCACGACGTCAAATATTATACTTCTTTAATTTACGTCTGGAAATAAATGCTCAAATGGTCCATGTCTTAAAAAATAAAATATATATTGTCATCCCGTTACCACAAATTAACTTCACTATATTTAGTAAATAAATCTATTAAATTGGTAAAATATGGTTTCCTACTATATCCCCATTTACAACTTATAGATCCCCCAATTTTTTTCCGCTGGAGTGGACATCTTGCAGGTCGCCATTGACCCTTGGGGGTCTATGTAGACCATTTCGGGAATCAAGGATATAGACGGACAAGAAGAACTGGAACCTTTGAGAGCGGAGAAAATACTTACAAGGATACAGCTTTCAAACAAATTAGGAAAGCATTTTCTCTTGAAATAGATACCAATCCCGAAAGGAGTATGAAATTTCAAAAAGAGCTTGGGTCACGCATATCTGGTTATCGTGACAGTTACAAGCAACTGTCCAACCGACATTCGTCGTAAAAACTTATAACTTACTTTAAGGGTTCAAAAATAAATAAAGTGAGCATCTTCGAGTGACTAAAGCGATTATGAAGTAATTCATCACGAGAAGATGAGCTATTTGGATTACGATAAGTAGCAGTGAATTATGTATGTCCACTTTGTAAACTTCTCCGTGTATAAAATAAGAAACTAAATGTTTTTAAAATGTTTCCATGTGTAAAATTTAATTATTTATTTTGTCCTGGAAGTACTTTCCCATAAATTTAGTAAATTTTTGGCATATTTTCTATGTGCGACTTTTTTTATGAGTCCTTCTCCACCGTATAAAAAAAAATTGTAGTATTTCGACGAATTTGTTTGTTATATGTAAGAATTTATGAAATTTTCAAAAATTTTTGGTGGGGTTATTTTTACACGGTTCCCATCTACCGCTCAAAATCTGGTTCTACTGTATTTTCTTCGTATAGCTAACGTCGGAAAACAAAAAATTTGAAATGTATGTATACAATATCCTAAAGTTTGAAGTCATTTTATTAAAAGTCTTACCCCAGGCATTTGAGAAATCAGTACACTTATAGAACTACAAATCACTCTCTTCCTTTTCAAAAGGCATGTCTATTCTTTTAAATAAACAGTATTTTGATCTATGTTGAAGTCTAATTTTTTTCTATGGTGATTATTTTTTATAATTTTAAAGCTCTCCTTTTTATACTCGGCGTAAAACGTGCACCAGTAAATTCTGATATTTTTTGTCTTAAAAATGTGTGTTATACTCCGGATTTTTCGGTATACAGTATACCAGGGTAAATGTGTAGGAATATTTGTCTCTTTTCTGAAATTAATCTTTTATTTTTCGATATGTTCGTTTCCCCCTCCCTAGGGAACGCGTCCCACAGTTCGAGAAAAGCTGCTTTAAGGGTGATTCCTGCCTTGAAATTTATACTGGTGGCGCTGCGGTATAAAAGACCCTTCACAGTTATTTTTAAAAATTCTCGTGCTTTCTTCACCGGTGAAAAAGGCCGATTTTTATTTATTTCTTTCCTTCAAAATTTATTTTCATTCATAAAACTTACATCATAGGAAAAGAAGATAAATTTTTATGTAGATGTTAAGGTACATGTTACATGAGTATCGATTTCAATGAGTTTTCAACATCGTTTCTCTTCCAGAAACACAAGGCATCTATTACCAAAAGAATTGGCTGTTTATAACGATAAAAAAGAATTATTTTCTCATTACAAATAAACCACCATAATACATCAGTGTGATGATAAAAAAAAAATTACTTACTTATGTTATTCTGAATATTTTGGAAAAAATCGAAAACACTCGGCAAAAGCAGATGGTTTGGCATTCATTTATTGAAACCTTGACTGCAGGATTTAAGTGATTATATTAGCTCAAGAGTCTCCAAACACAAATTATTTTTATAACTTACTTTTTAATTTATACTTGCATTTACTTCAAAAAGAATGACATTAAATGATTTCTGTAAACACCCTTATATTTCCAAATAGCATTACTTTAAATGACTGAAACCCAACATATCTCTCTCGTCATACCATGCACAAAATTTCAACGGAATAATCTTTACTGTCTTACTGATTACTCTACAATGAGTGATCTTTTAAAGCAAGAGTAATTATATTCATTAAACTTATCATTAAACTTAACGTAAAACTATATATCATTTTGTTTATTATAAAAAGTGGTATTTAAACACCAAAATTTCATTCATATTTATTTTTTGCTTATACGTGTTATGTGTGTATTCACACATACACATTTTTGTACGCCAATTTAATACTTTTTGTAAAAGCTGCCCTGTTCTGACCTACGGACACACACAGTTCATTCCGGTAGATGAATATCCATGAACAATCTTTCAGCGTTAAGAGGCCCTTAGACAGAAATCGAAACTCGAAAACGATGAAAGCGTCCTCTTCTGGGAAGGGGGATTGGGCGTGTCCAAAGGAATGTCGTACTGGTCGTAATGATCGAAGGTAAATAGTTCCTTCATAAAAGATGAATTATATGCCTTTTTTAAATTTCCATAATTTTCTCGATTTTGAAATAAACATTTTTTTTATGCTACTATTCTTCCAAAATTTCGCTTACTTTATTCAACTTTCTGATGATTATGTTTGACAGCTGTCATGATGAAAGAAAATGTGACATCACTTTTAGAACCTTCCCTTTTTCACGTTTAGGGATAGCTTCTGTTCGTTCCCAACCGTTTGAAACACTAAAACCCTGTCCCCCTTTTACTTTTGTTCAAAACTAAGAATAAGGAGAGCTTCTGCATTCTTCTCGATTGGTGGGGTTCCAGTTTGACTTTTACAGCCTGTGACAACGTTTTACCCCTCTTTTATTGCTCTCTTCCCCCATCGTTCAAGTTTGTGAAGGACTAAAGACTCCAAGTTCAAAAAAGGTCATGAATACAAAGCTGTACTCTCAAGTGTCATTCTCGCTGTCCGATCTTGACTTAGAACAGGGATGGCCAAACCAAATGACCTTGCAGGAAAACATTAAATCCTGCGGGCTGCACATATAAAGATTATATATCTTTATATTAGATTTAAACCCATTACAAACATTTATTGGAGTGAAAATTAAAAAAAAAAATGGAATGAATTATTATTGATTTTATTATTTTTCATCTATACAAGCATAGATAATTTAATAATAATAATGCAATGAATCAATAATCTTCTTTTCACACAAACTGTCGAAGTCTAGTCTATTGAGATTAAATGCAATCACATTAACGTATCCTGAGTTTAATTTGTTTTTGTATCCACTCACATTGAAAAATATATTTCACTTAAACATAATTTTCTGAATGACATTAAAATGTTTATAGCTGTGTGAGATGTACTGTGTATTTTACGTGAGAGAGTTTGTAATATAAAATTTAGGAACTGTTCTTGTTTAAATTTAGATTTCAACACATTGAATGTGTTAATACGCCGAAAAGTTCTTTCCTCTCCATTTTAAGTGTTTTTTTTTTTCCACAAATGGAAAAGGGTGCATTTTGCATTAGAAAACTATTTAGTTTTGCAAGACATTGTGCTGACGAGTATAAAATTATCTCGTGGAACCCAAGGTAGTAAAAACAATAGAATATTCACAATCTAATAGAAAGTATATATATACAAAGATAAAATGTGTGTTTTAATATTCTTCTGTTATATTATAATAAAAATTAAAAAGGTGTTGCAAAATAAAGCTATTATATATAAATAAAATTTTCAGTTTTAATGAATAAGATGGGCTTTAGAAATTATACAAATTTCATAAAGAATGTGAATCCATTGTGCATATGCATATTTATAAGTTTCTTTTAAATTTTTTTATTGTAACTCGTGGAACCCCAGGGTTCCGTGGAACACAGTTTGAATTGAGGAACCCTACGAACTATAAGACATTTGGGGGGAACCCCATTCCATTATTAGAAAAATATATCCTGAAACAATATTTAAATTTAATCAACTTGTTATAGGTACTTTATAGATTGTAAAAAGTATTGTATTTGTTATAAAAAAAATTCATACTATTTTAATATAATTCACGCATAGGCAAACCGTTTGTTTACATTTCAGTCAGCGTCCCCAATTTGAGCGTTAAGCCAATTTTTTTTTCAAAAGAGAAGAAGGTTAGGAAAAGAAGATTTTAAATCAATCCCGGAGCGATCCCCCAATTATTTCTGTGGGAATCCAACCGAAATCTTCCAAAAAGATTGGATTCTTCAGATGGCGGGGTTTTTATGGCGTGGTGTCTAGGGGTTTTAGGGTGTGTTAGTTAATTTCGAAATAAAATAGACAACATAGTTCAAGAAAGAAACTAGTTGAAAACTAAATAATTTATTAAGAATTATAGGGGAGTATTTACATGGGGAATATTTCAAAAGAATAGGAAAGTTAGATAAGCATATTTCGAAGAATAGGAAAGTTAGATCACATTACTTTAAGGGAGGCAATTGAGATTAAATAGAATTCATTATGGTGCTATTAAGACTTACCGCCTGGCGCGGACGAATGATAGAACTCGTTATGGTACTATTAAGATTTACCGCCTGGCGCGGACGAAAGTGCGCTGACGCGCGAAACACGACTTCTCTCGACGAATGTTAGTGGGCCTCTGGCGAAAAAGGTTCATGTCGGCGTTTTTAAAAAGGACGCTAGATGGCGTTGATGTGGAATACTGTTTTGATTAGAATTGCCGACCTCGGTATATGTGATATGATCTAACTTCTTACAAATGGAATATCCTACATATATATATATATATTATGGTGCTTATTTTATGTTAATATTAACACCTTTAAATGCTGCATACTTTTAGCATATAATAAAACTCCAAATCTGTATGTATTGCCCCAGGAATTGAATTGTTTCAAATATTCCCTGTAGTGTGGCATGCTGAATCATATTGGTAGATTTGTTTGGCACACCATAGCTATAAGGTTGGGCCACCCCTGATGTAGAAAATTCATCTTTCAATAATATACTTTATAACCTAGTTCTAAGAAAAAGTTTGTAAAATATAAATTCATTATGTGGAGGGCCGACAGTATATAATATTAAATACTTTTTCTAAAATAAAAACACACCTTTTTTTGTGTCTGAAAAAGCTGGTTGAAGTGTTTTAATGTAGTTTACACCCTCTCAAGATCTATTTATTTACATTTACTCAAAAACAATTGTTAGCACTCAATGAAGAAAAATAATTTCTTAGCTTTGAAGGTCAGCAAAAGAAATTGGACCTAAAATATTGCATTCATTATTTCAGTTATTATCACGTAGATAAAATAAACTTATTTGCAAACGGAATTTGAGTGCGTGTGCAACCGGTTTGGACACAGTGAAGAACAGATCGAGAGGTGTTCAGTTACAGTGTTTGTACTGAGTGTATCATTTTGGGTATTGCTAATGTCTGTCTTGTCAGCAACTCAGAACAGCACTCGCAAATCCATTACCTGGATATATCCGATAAATACCCAAACATGTTAAGTACGCATATTTAGAAAAGTGAAAGGGTTATTAACACTGTGCTTCTCAAACTTTCAATATTTGCGACCCAATATTCAATGATAATTTTCATCACCCCTCCCCTCACCTCCATACAAATCACAATGCATTGAATTCAATGATGCCATACTCTGACGCTAAATCCACAATACGACTTTAACTTTTAAGTGCCAACGGCTTATATATATATGTTTCGCTCAACCGGTGTGTTAAAAGCCCGGGACGTAAATATACGTCTTTCCGAAGTACTATATTTTCTGCGCACTGCTATACATAAACTTATTCCGAAGGATTTGGAATACAGTAAAAGGACCTTGACAGTGTAACACTAAGAATGAATTTTATGAAAATCGTCTCCTATGCAGAAAGTGGGAAGTTACTGGGGTGTATTTATAAAAAAGATTCTCTCTCTGTTTTTAAAATACTGAACCTACAATAATTAAATTAAGTATGCATGTTTCTTTTATTAAATTAAAATCCAATAAGAATGGGTCTTTTGGAAATCGACAGTCAAATAAGGCTACGTTGTTTATTGATAAAAAAAAAAAAATTCGTTTTTGAGCTATTAGATTCGGACTTGAAATTTGGCAATCATGTTTATTTTGTTGAGTAGAGATCCACTAAAAATGGGTTTCGCGGAAATCCCTTTTTAGAGGATGAGGTTATGGAGGTGCGTTAAAAATTCTAAAAAGATTCTAAAGATCTGTTCTATTTTCAATTTTAGAAATTATTATTCAAGAGGTGAAAGTTATAAGAATGTTTTTTAATATAGTCGAACTTGTAGTTAAACTAAAGTGGCGCTGTAAGCGCATTCCTTTTTTGCTTTTATTTTTGTCAGTAGTAGCAGTTGAGTCTGTTATTCGAACGTGAAATGTATCAGTTGTCTATTTTCCTTATCAATTAAATCTTTTTTACATCAAAAATTTCTCATTCTTTTGATTAAGAGTCTATTTAATCGAATCTCTTAGGTCAAGCTCATCCCGGGGATAAGAAACAGAAGAATAAGGTAAGCTATACCTTTATTCTTAAATTAGAATTTGTGAAATCGAAAAATAAATTTTTCATAGCCTCCATGCCACTTATTTACGTGCAATGCCAAAGCTTGAAGTATATTTTTGTTCACCGAAATATTCGGCACACAAATATCCCTTGAGGGATACAACGACAGTCGTAATAAAAGCCCCAAATAATGTTAGAGATGCCAAGGTTTCTTCTATTCTTCGGAAGTTTGTCATTTCCCCATTAAATGCCTAAAGTGTGCAGGACCTTATAAGGCTAAAAACTACAATAGAGTGTTCGAAGAATCACTGATCTGTACCAACTGCGGTGAATTGGCGCGGTTGTTTCCGCTTTCCAAAAATCCAAAAAACAATAAAAAAGGGGCCCCAAAAGGGCAATCAAATGAAAAAAATGAAGAATTCGGGTAAAAACCAAAATAATATAACCAAAACTAATAACCAAGAGGGAAATTCCGGCTCTCGTAACAATAATACCCAAAAAGGTATCCCAAACATGCTCATTTCAAGATCCAGCAGCCTCACTGTTACTCCTTCCGTAACATGTTCTGAAGTTGTTTCTGGTCAATATAGGGAGAATAACATTATTAATTATGTAAACAATAGCTTTTCTTCCCTATTTACTTCCGTACTGCAATTAGCAATTGACGAAGGAGTCGATGAGACATGTTCGAACATGCGAAGACAACGGTTTTCATTCTTAGCTGAATATCATAGTATTCACCAATATATTTTCATTAGAGGAGCCGTCGACGGACAGGGGCGTAGCTAGATATCCGGAGGCCCTGGTGCAAGGGGAAAAAATTGAGGGTCTTATTTTGGTTCGGTTTTATACAGTAAAAAAGTAAAAATATATGAATATTTTAAGCATACAAAGCTACTGTATAACATCAAGTCTTTATTGTCCATTGTAAGATATAGTAAAGAAAAAGCTACATACTATCTATATGCATGCGCATGAGTTTTCTTGTGTGAGCTTCAGTGATTGTCCAGGTTCGATTTCACATCATGACACTTGTATAAAAACTCGTAGACTAGGTACTCGTAGAAGGCTGACTAAGGAATTTGACAATTTGAGGTGATTTTTGTTTACTATATTCTGTTTTTTGGAGTTGTTTGCGCTTAAGCGTACCACTGCATTTCTTTTTTTTTTTCATATTTTTAGTTTTTTAATCTATGTCTTGCAATTCTTAAGTGCTCGAGTACTTATTGACGTTAAAAGGGAAGAGAAACGTAATGCTATGCTATAAAACGTCCTTGGAAAATCCCTGGCTATTTACTTATTTTTTCGGTAGGATCGAACTCCTCCACTAGAGGATTTAGAGTTAACGAATGGTCACCGAAGTAAACAGGAAATGATAGAAAAAGTATGCACGAACAAGAAAATACAATACAATATTATTATAATTATTTTAAAAATAACACTCTGCGAAAGAGCAGAGGAGGAGGATTATGTCCGTTTATTGCAGATAGGAGTAGATAGCGAAATATTGAAATAGGAAACTGACTTATTATGAATCAAATTGTCATTAAAAATAGAATGCAAACACAAAGGAACTGCTTCCTGTGTAGGTTTTTTAAGATGTAATAAAAATAAGTGTTGTAATATAAACTTTCAATAAGTTAAGTTCGGAACACTATACAAACAGCGGAAAGAATTTAGGGGAGTTTCCTACAAGTTCGAAATTAATTTCAATTGAGTTGCTATGATTATAATTGCGTTGCAAACTTTTTACATTACATCTTAAATGAGAAAGAAATTATCGCAAGTTCGGCTTGCTTGGTGAAGAGGAAGAGCGCCTGAGCCTCCCCCCGAGATTCAGGGCCCTGGTGCACGGCACTGCCCAGCCCATTATTAGCTACGCCATTGGCGAGAGTATAATGCATAAAAACTGGTTATTTCTACAGATTTCAGTAACTTTATTTGCCTTTAGAACATGATTTGGGTCACAGTGATAGATTTCTTTTTCCGTTGAGCTTACGTTCTACGAGTTAGAAACAATATAATGCTATATATTTCATTGAAAAATTTCTTTTTGTGAAATAAACCAGTGGAACAAACCAAAATAATAGTAATACCTATCAATTATAAAAGTTAATTATTGTGTCATCTGTGATATATTAAATGCAGATTATTTATCAACATTAGTCTAACAAGTTAAAATTCTGGTATTAGTGGAGGTTTTGAAAAAGATGTTCTTAAAGTATTCAACATATGTTTACTGACTTATTCAATTAACATATTTCAGACTATTAATTAACATCACAAATTAAATGTCAGGAGTCTCTTGGAAAAACAATTTTAATTCGAGTGCTGTCCTTATTCTCGTACTCACTCAAAGTTTACACATGCTCTGAACTCTACGACCCACTAGCGACCTCTCGCAACAAATATTCACTTGTTATTGTGGGCGTCACACACATAAGAATTATTTCTTCAACACTGAGCATCCAAACCCGGGTAGAATGATACATTCTACAATCTACAAAAAAAAAAAAATACAAAAACAATAATACAGTAAAACTTGCTTTTGTGTGCGGTCCTCTTTTAAGCGATTTCATTTTTGTGCGATTTTTTCTCACGATCTTTTTTATGCGCATATGAATTCCGACGGCTTTGACGCCACTGTAATGCTTTCTGTCAACGTACCAGTGGCGTTACAGTGAATGTTAGGGCCCCTTGAAAAAAGTTTGGTTTTACCTTTAACATTTTATAAATTATGTAAATACGTACAAGGCGTCAACCATGCCTTGGCCCTATAGAGGCTTGGGGTTGCGGAGGTGCGTTTCGCCTCTGCAATGTACGCATATGCACTCCAAGACCCTCTCGTCATTTCTTATAAACAGTTTCTTGGCAATGGACGTTCAGTTGCTTTCTCTCAACGCTCCAACACCCCGCGCTTGATTAAAGAAGAAACTTTAAATGACTGTGGAATTTGAAATAATTTGATAGATTAAAAAAACCAAAGGTTCCGAAACTTTTTTTTCTTTCTTTCTTTTTTTTTGTCTCATAGACCCCTTGCCATGCTTATCGGTTTCAGATGGATCCCGGCATGCTAATATTGAAATTTTGAAAATTTATCAACTTTTTGACAGAGATATTACTACTTATTTCAAAAGAATTAATTTTCTAAATCTAGAGTAGTGTAGCGTTTGAAATATAAGAAGCACATGTTAGTGATTTAAATTCAAATTTAAAAAACTTAATTTAATACATATAAAATAACTGTTACATAAAATAACTGGACAACAAACATATATTTTTAATGAGAAGAATGAATCTGGTACATCAATAACAAGTTTTCAATATTTAATATCAATCTAGTCAGGTTTAATCCTAAATCTCCTTTGTAAGTTTCCAATCCACCTCTCCTTTTTTCGTTTTTGAGATTCGCAAACTCGCTGAAACTCCCTCTCACAAGGAAAAGCAATTAAAAACTTTCGCACAGTATTCCATAATTGGAGACAAATAACAAAAATGTCTTTTTTTAAAGCCAAAACTACTGACATCCGTTTCTAAACTTTATTTTAAGATCGTTAGAGCATATTCTGATCAGTTTCTCTTTATTATGACATTTTTTTTTCAATGTGACTACACTATATAAATCACTGTCTACTACGGTATTACTATAAAAAAAGCAATATCAAATCTAGTTTCTAAATCTGAGTAGAGGGCATTTAAATGTTGAACGTAGGTTAAAATGTTCTGACAGATTATCTGTGACAAATTGAGAAAATTCACGACGTCCAATGTCATACATCTTTAATTTAATTCTGGAAATAAATGCTCAAATGGTCTATGCCTTTTTTAGTAAAATTTATATTTAAATTGTAACCGCAAATTAAAATAGCTAAATTTAGTAAATAAATCAGTTAAATTGGTAAAATATGGTTTCCACTAGATTAATTTTTTTTCAAAGATTAAAGACACGATTTGGTTTGATGTGACCCTCTTGATATACATCCAATAAATTTATTCAACTAGATAACGCCACCCCTCAAACACAACAAGTCGCACATATTCAACAGGTAGCAGTCACACGAACAACTACACGCACAACACCAACACTTCACCCAGTAAAAGTTCGCGAAGTTCTAACACGAACACAGTAACACTTCCCCTCCCACTATGCTCAAATTAACTGCCGACTATAGAACTCATATGAAAACTTTAACGACTAAAATACCCATTATTAGAAGCAGAATGACAGGTAAATACATCAAACTCTACACGGACACGTTCGAACAGTATCGCACACTCAACACTTTACTCGAGACATTACAATACCCATTTTACACGATTACACCTAAAAACGAACGGCCGATAAAGGTCGTTATCAAAGGCCTGTCACGCGACACCAAGACATCAGACATCCACACCGACCTGATTGATCTGGGTTTCACGGTTAACAAAGTTACACAAATCATAGGCAACATCTCGAAACAACCTCTCCCCGTCTTTACAGTAACACTCCCAAGAAACATCAATAACGCTAAAATTTTTGACATTAAAAAACTAAGTTTCCTCTCCATAACAGTCGAAGGTTTTGAAAGCAGAGGGCGACCCAATGCTTTCAATGTAACCAGTTCAATCACACCGCCGAACACTGCCATCTCACACCTAAATGCTTAAAATGTAGAAATGATCACCAAACCAGGAAATGCCAGATCAAGAGGGTCGATACACTCTTTTGTGCATTGACTGACAAACATACGGCCACAGGGCCAATTACACCAAATGTCCACTATATCCCAAACCACGCAAAGGCACTAACACCAAAACAAATTACACAAACATAATTAATAGTCTAGTCAGGCCCAGTCAACTTTAAGTGCAAATTCCACACAACAGATGGCACCGCAAGTCACACCCGTGGCTGCTACCTCACAACTGATCACACAAGAAACCGTCATTCCAATTCCTACACGCACTTCCAGTAACACTACAAACGAATGTCTAAATCTAATATCGCAGACATTACAACAAACCATCAATGCGCTATCACAACTCGTTCAACAGATTAATTACGTAACTATTGCAAATCCCACGCCCACGAAAAACAATAAAAACAAATCCACAAACATCAGTAAATCTAAAATCAAAAAAGCAATTCTGGCCCTCCTCAACGATTACATAGACGATGAAGACGAATTATTGCCATTTAATTATTCATTCGCCACTCGGCGAGTGTGAACTCCTTTTCAAAATTTTTCATTACATTAAATACCCCCTCTTTTCCTGCTAATATTTCACACTGACACCAAACCCCGGCCCACTTCATGAGAGGTTTCTCACTCCATAGGCAGTGTTTCCTCTCTGCTTGCAAAGCAATCAGTCATCCCCTGACAAGACCAAGGACGAGGCAAGTGGCTCCTACCGGTCGCTAGCGACAGGACGGGATCTGCAGCCAAACTTTCGACAGGACATCGATCAACTTAAAGGAGATGAAAGATGTATGACGTCACCGGACAATACCATCCAACTCAGAGGACTGTAATTCTCAAATCAAGAACTCTTATCAACTTATACCACAATAAGGACTCTGATACTTTTCGACAAGGGACAGAGGGCTTGTTTTAAGCCGAGATACACCATTTGACTCCAGCTTCTATGTGAGCCTCTATTAGGTTCCCATTTATGATTCATAAACCATCAATTATTTTTCGCTGGCGTAGAAATCTTGCCGGTCGCCACAGACCCCGTGGGGTCTCTGTAGACCACTTCGGGAATAAATGATATAGACAGACAAGAACCGGATTCCTTGAGAGCTGAGAAAATACATGCATGGATACAGCTTTAAAAAAAAATTGGGATAGCATTTCCTTGATATAAATACCAATTCCGAAAGGAGTATGAAATTTCTAAAAGAGCTTGAATCACGCATATCTGGTTATCATGACAGTTACAAGCAACTGACCAACCCACCTTCGTCTCAAAAATCATATCTGTTTCTTTATGTGGTGCCAAAAAATAATAATAATAATAATAAAAGTGAGCACATCTTCGAGCGACGAAAGCGATTATGAACTAATTCTTCACAAGAAGATGAGCGATTAGGATTACGATAAGTAGCAGTGATTTATATTTATGTGCAATTTGAAAACATCTCCATGTATACAATAAGAAACTAAATGTTTTAAAAATGTTTTCATGTGTAATTTAATTATTTATTTTGTCATGGAAGTACTTTCCCATAAATTTAGTAAATGATTGGCATATTTTATAAGTGCGACTTTTTTTATTCGGTCCCTCTCCTCCGCGTAAGAAAAATTTCTGTAGTATTTCGACCAATTCATTTGTTATATGTAAGAATTTCTGAAATTTTCGAAAATTTTTCTGGTGTGGTTATTTTTACGCGGTCCCAATCCACACCGCGCAAAAACAGGTTCTACTGTATATTCCTCGTATAACGAACGTCGCAAAACGGAAAAATATGAAATGTATGTATACAATGTCCTAAAGTTTGAAGTCATTTTATTAAAAGTCTTACCCCAGGCATTTGAGAAATAAGTACACTTATAGAACTACAACTCTCTCTCTTCCTGTTCATAAAGCGTTTCAATTCTTTTAAATAAACAGTATTTTTCGATCTGTGTTGAAGTCTAATTTTTTTTCTATGCTCATCTTTTTTAATTTTAAAGCTCACCTTTTTATACTCTGCATATAGCGTGCACCAGTAAATTCTGATATTTTTTATCTTAAAAATGTGTGTTATACGCCGGATTTTTCGGTATACAGTATACCAGTGTAAATGTGTCAGAATGTTTGCCTGTTTTATGTAAATTAATAATCTTTTATTTTTCGATATGATCGCTCCATCCCCTAGGGCAGTGCTCCGCAACCTTTTTATCGCTGCGTACCGGTCAACGTTTGATAATTTTACCGCGGCCCGCTGGGAGGGGGACATTGATTGTTTATATTTTAGATTATTTTGATTTATAGCAAAATGTATTTAATACATAAAGAATATAAATAATTTAATAAAAAATTTAATTCTATTTAATTATGCCTTCAAAATAAAACAGTTACACCAAAAAATAAATAAAAAGTGATTTAACATTTTAACTTACTAGAACGTTAAATCAATGAGAACCCTGAGCTTGTTTCTTTGCAATGAGACGGTTCCATCTGGGGGTAATCGGAGACAATGCCACCCGAAGTGTGTTGCTCATGTCCAGTTTATTCCGTTGCTTTGTTTTGGTTCTGTTACTGCAGAAAACCCCGCTTCACACAGATAGGTCTTTTTTGTGGAAACGACATTCACACGTGCATTCGGCAGCTGTGTATTTGAGGGTTAAGGCGTGGTCGCCCCCGCAACCCCTTTTTGACTCCCGTGGAATCTGATTCCACCGACCGGAGGATGAAACAAGAGAGCTCCAAGAGGGCCGGATCCCCGAGAAAGGCGGTTGCTGCCGCTCCCCCCCCCTTCGAATGGGGTGGAGAGAAGGGAATGCTTTGACCCAGGGGCAGCCAGCGAGAGAAAGTAGAGATACTCTGCTAACTGAAAGAGAAAATAGTTGCTGTGTTTTTCTTTTTTTTGCTTTTTAAAACATTAAAAGATTTATGTCACTACCTTCGGGGGCCCCTTTTTTTAAAAAAAATTTAATGGAACACAGATATATATATTTTTTTTAATTTGGTGTATAGAACTAGGAATTTAAATTCAGTTGGAATGAAACGGATGGCCCGGTACCGGGCCGCGGAGCACTGCCCTAGGGAATGCGTTTCACAGTTTGAGAAACGCTGCTTTAAAGGCAATTCCTGCCTTGAAATTTATACTGGTGGCGCTGCAGTACAGAAGACCCTTTCCAGTTATTTTAAAATTCTCGTGCCTTATCTCAGGTGGAAAAGCTCGATTTTTTTTCATTAAAAATTTATTTTTATTCATAAAAGTTACATCATAGGGAAAAGGAGATAAATTTTTATATAAATATCAAGGTAAATGTTATATGAGTATCGATATAAATGAATTTTTAAGATTGTTTCTCTTCCCGACACACAAGGCATGTTTTACCAAAATAATCGGCTGTCTATAATGACGAAAAAAGAAAAAATTCCATTAGAAATAAATCTCCCCCCATTACATCTAACATCAGTGATGATAAAAAAAAATTACGTTGTTTCGAATATTTTGGAAAAAATCGAAAACACTCTGCAAAACCGTTTGACATTCATTTATTGTAACCTTGACTGTGGGATTTTATATATATATATATAAGTGATTATAAACTGTTATAGAGATCTTATGAGTTTTCAAACAAATTATTTAAGACTTACTAAAATATTATATACTTGCATTTTTAAAAAAAAGAATGACATTAAATGATGATTACTGTAAACACCTTCGCATTGCCACGTAAAATTGCTTTAAATGAGTTAAACCTACCAACTTGCACACCTTTATCCTAATTTCTTGAGCAAAGCGTCACAATTGAAAGGTTAATTATCATCTTATTAATCACTATACGAATAGTGACTTCTGATTGTTACATTAACAGAAGAAGAAGCTAATCGTAAGAATTAGCTTAGAACTTTGTATTATTCAGTTTTTTATAAAAAGTGGTGTTAAGAAACTTTAATTTCATTCATAATATATATATCTTTGGCTTATATGTTTTGCTTTATATTCGATGGTATACATATTTGTACACAAAGATAATGATTTTTGTAAAAGCTAACCTGTTTAGACGTACAGACAGTTCATTCCAGTAGATGAATATCCATAAAAAGTCTTTTAACGTTAAGCGCAAATTTTGCCTTAAGGCATATATTGGAGGCGTTGGAGTACTTAGAACATCTCCCGGGTAAATTAAAATCTCTTATATTCGGTTTTTATTTCTTTTTTAAAAATTTGTTGTTATTCATAAGTATTACATCACACGAAAAAAAGATTAGTTACAGTACATAGATATGACAATGAATGTTGTATAAGAAGCAATATAAAGGAATCTCTTAAGTTGTGTATGTGTTTCATTTACACAGTACCTCAAACAAAACTACGTATCAGCATAAAATTTGCAATTTATTATAATGAGAAATGAATATTTCCATTACAAATAAACCGCAAAGACCTTTAACATCGGTGATGATAAAAAATTACTCACGATTATGTTTTCCGATTATGTTTAAAAATTGGAAAACACTCTGTAAAAACAGCTCTTGACATTTCAGTATCTTATACCGAACCTTCGCTTTTTGAAAGTTTTTTCCATCATTGCTTTTTTTTTCAATTGTTACTATTACCTACACTCTCTCTATCTCGGTGGAATTTTTAATCGTTAATAAAATATCTTTTAAAGCGCTCAATTGAGCTGAAATTTTATATACATGATTAATTTGGATGATAATACAATAATTTAATTATAAATAATAAAAATTAATCGATTTAAACTAATTATTCAAAGAATTACAAATTCAGCCAGGTTGGCATCATTTTTGGCGACTTGTGTCAAAACTTGAAAATGTTTCTTTCTCTCATTTTGAGGCGCTCATTTGAGCTGAAATTTTCTATACACTATTGTTTTGGGTAAAAATAGGATAATTTAATTATAATTAATTAAAATTAATTATTTAAAGAATTACAGATACAGCCACGTTGGTTTCATTTTTAGCGACGTGGGTCAAAACTTTAAGATTTTTTTCCTTACGTTTTAAAACATTCATTTGAACAAATATTTTTTATACACCAGTGTTTCCCAAAGTGGTCTATATAGACCCCCAGGAATCTATGACGACCTGCAAAGGGTCCATGAGGTGTAAATGGGGGTCTACGCACGATAGAGGCTCTCATTAAACTAGATTGTGACTTTAATTTTAAAAGAAAAATGTAATAAAGTGGAAAAGAGTTTTTACTTATTTAATAGATTTATTTACTAAATTTAATCAGGATAGTTTGCAATTATAGTTTGTTGAAACAAGCATATATTTTATTAAAACAAAAATTATCATTTCAGTTTTTCGTACCGGAATTAAAATAAAGGAGTGTAATAATGGATGTCGCGAATTTTCCAATTTCTTATTTTGTCACAGACAATCCGCCAGGAAGATGACGTTTTAACCTACGTTCAACATTTAATGGATTCTACTCAGAATTTGAAATTAGGTTTGCGAATGCTCTAACTATGGCAATACCACAGGTGGCAATGAACCATATGGACACATTGAAAAATGTCATATTTCAGGAGGAATTAATTGGAATAGGCACTAACGGAAATCTTAAAGTAAAGTTTAGAAACGGATGTTAGCAATTTTGGTGTTAAAAAGACATACTTGTTATTTAACCTGAATTATGGAACTGAGAAGATTTAGGGTTAAACTCTCGATAAGGTTTAAATGTGAAAATTTGTTATTGAAGGGCCAGATTCATCCCTCCCCTTAAAAGCACTTTTGTTTGTTTTATGTAACTGTTATTTTATGAATTATTAAATTTTAATTTAAAATTAATTCACACGTGTTTCATAAATTTTAAACACTACAATTCACAAAATTAAAACAATTAAAAAATTTTCAATTAAAAAGCTCTATAGTAGCAGTCAGAAAGATATTTAAGTTGGAAAAAGTACAAAAATTTAATATTAATTAAGTAAGTACTATCTACCCAAAGGCGAAGAACATGACAAGGGGCCTATGAGATAAAGAAGTTTGTGAACCTCTGATATACGCGATTGTTTTGGATGACAATACGATACTTTAATGATAATTAATAAAAATTAATTTAAAAAATTAAACTGTGGTTCTGTCATATGTATATACATATTTAATTCCTTTGTCACTATTTAACCTAAAGAAGATAAAAAAAAAATTTCTCTGTTGATCTAAGTAGGAATTGATTTAATTTTTCTTTTATATATTACTTGTTGAAAGTTATATTCTTTCAAGAAGTTTTAACTGATGAGTACAAACTAAATAATCTAAAACACTCAAGAACCTAGTTAGCTGATACAGCAATTCGTATTTCTTACACGCAATGGCAGTGCTTACAGATAGAGTAAGACAAATTTAACCTAATAC
Organism: Trichonephila inaurata madagascariensis; assembly: GCA_019973955.1. Taxonomy (NCBI): domain Eukaryota; kingdom Metazoa; phylum Arthropoda; class Arachnida; order Araneae; family Nephilidae; genus Trichonephila; species Trichonephila inaurata. The sequence continues at coordinate 38,194 of BMAV01026553.1, read as the reverse complement.
TATTTATTACCCTTTATATCTCAAATTACCACATACTAATTATATTGAACTCAAAGGGTTAAAATTTTCGTACGGATATCACTTCACGAGAACAGAATCTACACATACGAGGTAGGATTCAAAAGTTTCGGGACTGAGTTTATAACTTAAAAAATATTGCTTATTTAATGGCGGAAACACATCCTCCTTCGAAATAAGACGCTTAAGCAACAACACACTTTTGCCATCACTTGTAAAGATCGTCGAAACATTTCTGAAATCCATTTTTAGCCATGCCCTTTAATTCAGCCAGCGACGCATTTTCAACGACATCTGCGGAATAAAATCGACGACCCTACAATTGACGTTCCGGGTTAGGAAATAAGCTAAAGTGCCGGGGGCGAGATCAGGGGAGTAAGGAGGATGTGGCAAAGCAGTTATTTTAGGTTTTTGAAGAAAGTTAGTAACCAGGAGGGATCACTGTGCAGGAGTGTTATCATGCAAAGCAACATGCTTGCTCAGCCCACAATTTTGGTCTTATCTTTCGAATCGATGCACGCAAACGACACAGGATGTCTACATAGAATTCTGTGTTTGCAATGTGTTCTTCAGGGATATATTCCAGATTCACAATGCTCTGGATAAAAAAGAACACCTCTAGCATGACCTTCCATTTAGAGCGATCTTGACGGAATTTCTGCTTGCGTGGAGATTGTTATGATTTCCAATTTGCTGATGCTTTCATGTTTTTAATATGACTCGCAGTTCACCATTTCTCGCCTCCAGTAACGATTCTGCCAAGTAGGGAAGGAAACTAACAAATAGCCGAGATTTAGCCTCCCATCATTTCTATTCGATTGTTCTTTTTGTCTTTGATTAACATGTGAGGAACGATGTGTTGACACACCCTATGCATGCACAGATCCTTAGCCAGTATCTGTTGACATGTGGCCTTAGATATCCTAACTGATTCTGCTGTTTGCGCGATCGTTTGAAGCCTCTTCTTACGTACCGCCTCAAAAACCTTTTCGATATTCTCAGCCGTGCCGGAAGTCTGCGGAAATCCAGAACTTCTGTCGTCTTCGATACTTTCCCTGCCTTCTCTGAAACGTCGATGCAACTCATAAGCTTGTGTTCCCTTTAATGCATCACTACCGTACACATGCTTTAACATTTCGTTAATAGCCTTAGCACTCGTTCCAAAGCGAACACAAAATTTTATATTCATTCTCTGTTTCACTAGCGCTTTTTTTTTCAATCACCGGGAACTACATGCAACCGCCTACAAAATACCAGACCATGGTGAGCCACCAACCCCGTTATTTGGGACAAACCACTGGCTTTTGGCGACGCACCTCGTAATTTTGAACCATGGTCAATTGACAAGGATGACACGTGAGCTGATATATATAATTTTTTAATTTCTTCAGTGATTACAAATTCCTGTTTATTTTAGAAAGCTTATCTTTTTCCTCTATTTTAGATTAATAGATCTCACAAGCTCTATCTCGTGGCGCCCTCTATTTATGTTAAATTCTTGCAGGATTATTTGCCAATCACTATTTAATGTTCGTTAAATTTTTTTATGAATTGCTCTAATGGGATATTAAGGTTTTATCTTTTCCTTATAATTTTGGAGAAACGTTTGCGCGCAGTGTGTGCGAAAATTGCTTACAAAACTCGTTTAAAGTTTGTTTTCAATTCTCACTGATAACCTTCTAATTTAAAAAGAATCTAAGCATGGATCGTAAAAACTAGCATTTGAGTGTTTTATTTTCTTTATAGTAAGTTGCGCTTACAAACAAAGAAATATTATCAACTTAATACTGTGATGCAGCGAGCTTAATTGTCTAGATTTATGAGGAATACTGTTTTTAAAGAACATTTCACCGTTTTATGAAATTTCTCTTAAAAGTTTAAAAAAAGCAATCAGTTTTTAAATTTTTTAAATATGAATACCTTTAAGTATTTTTTTACAACAAAAAGTATAATAACCTTTCTCTCAACACTTTTCAAAAGAACAATAAATAAACAAAAAATAAAGCAGATATTCTGTTCCAGCAGATGGCACTGCTAGTTGAAGATTTTCAAGCCTGCAGAAAACGAATGATATTGGACCGAACGAAGAGCATAAAATATAATATAAATATAATAATATTGAATAAAAATATAATATAAATAAAAAAAATTTGAAAAATCAAGACTTATTATTCAATACCGGATTCAGTTTTTTAAATGAAATTCGCATTTCATATATTTCAATAATTCCCTTCAGTTTTACCTAATATAAATGTAACTGTATGTAAATTACAGTTTTTAATATTTGCAAGGTGATAAAATAGAAACTAATATTATTGGTGCGATAATTGTAGCTTTTGTAGCGCGGATGGCCTATGTCCATATTTCAGAAAGTGAATGAATGTTTATTATCGTCACACTCTGGACAAGTTTTACCATAAAGCTTTTTATGGGGACGCTGCAGTCGTAAGTACCTTTTTCTTCCGATTATTGTAAAATTCCCATTGTGCAATATCACCACAGTATTTTAGAAACGATACTGAAATTAATAATATAAAATCCTCTGAATCTGAAACCTCTTTGACGTCATCCACCTGCCTGATCCTAACATTCAACAAGATCTTCCTCTCTACTAACTCGATGAACTTTGTTTTCCCATTCAGGACTCCCACTTGTTAGCGCAAAAATACAATTTCAGATAGGGGATGGAGGATCTTTTATAGATCCATATCCCTGTGACGTGAATCTGAAACCTACAGATAATCTTAGACTATTAAAATTCAAAAAAAGTTTCAAAAACTTGTATTAGAAGTTTAAAAACCTCTGTTAAATATCGGTGTTTTCCCATAGATTAACATTACACCGCGCGGAAGTAGGATTGAAAGTCATTTGGTTTCGCCTCAATTTTGTTCTTTATATAGTGAAACTTGTCCATAGAGCGACATGAGGGCTGTTGGAGACAGACCTAGTAATTTTGAATTTTGTTCAAGGGACGAGGACAACATCTGCACTGGCACTGCGTCTCCGAACTATTATTATAACGGGTGGACTCAGAGCCGCGAAAGGTTTAACATGCATCAGCACCGCTATATCGCGAGTCTTCAGAGGTACTAGGACACGCCAGTTACGAGCTTATGACCGTGACTATTAGGTTACCAGATTTTGTTGACTTTGTTGCATAGCTGCGTAATGTATGTGAATATGTTCCACATATTTTTCGGATTGCTGATATATGAATATTCGGGATATTAATTATCATATTTTTAGATGAAATTTTGAGTTAAGATTTTAATAAAATGGAATTTAGATAAATTAAATACTTTTAACAGATGTAACTTTAAATTTTAATGAAACGTATATTTCGTACATGAAACTGCAGAATTTATTTTTGCAGTTCTGATAACACATTTGCGACGTGACCTCAGCGAATTATTTGCGTCGTATCTGTTGTGTGTGTTTTGAAAAAAAATTCAAAAGTAAAAAAAAATCGTTTGGCCCAAAAATCAGGCCATGGAAAAGTTCTACTTTGTATACAACAACATAGAGGCGAAACCGAATGACTTCCAATCATTCTTCCGGTGTAATGTTAATTAATCTGTAGGAAAATATCGAAATTCACACTTGAGTTTTATTTCAAACTTGTAATGGAAGTTTTTGAAACTTTTTTTTAACTACTTTGATGGAACATGATCTGTATATTTCAGATTCAGGATTTTATATTATTTATTTCAGTATCTTTTTCGAAATACCTTAGTGATTTTGTGTGTGTGTCATATAACCGGAAAGTGTGTGTGAAAAGGGTACTATAAGATTGCAGCGCCCCCATAGTGAGCTTTAAGGTAAAACTTGTCTATAAAATTCAAAGAAACAGTTCTCAAGATAAACATAGCCGTCTCACAAATGACTTAAAAATTTTTTAAAAAAAATTTCTTTCGATTCTTTCTCAAGCTCCTAACTGCTAAGAAATAAACCCTCAGTAATAATTTTTTTCTCTGCATTATTACATAACATTTTCGAATAGGAATCAATGAACCTATAGTGCTCGTAACTTGCATACAGTCGGACCTTTATATAACGAAGTCGCTAAATCCCGAAAAAAGTTCGTTATATGGAAAATTCGTTATACAGAGTTTCATCTTTCAATATTCATAATATAAATCATACAAAACAAATTTTTAATTAATAAACACTGTATATTAAAAAAAGTCACCTTTCACACCTTTTTTAAAAAATTAATATATGTTTATTTTATACATTTTACCCATCAAAATATAAGAAAGGAAGAAAAACTACAAGGAAAACAAGAAAAAAAAAATGCCGAAGAATTCACTGTATTTTTAATACTAAAAAAATATACTTACATTAAAATTAATGAATTTTTCGGACATTTGCTAATTTATAAAGCATGCAAGTAATATTAAACATACATTATTTTATAACTAGAACACGGGAACACGAGACAACTCCACTAAATGTGAAAGGGGATATCGAAGATGTTTCTAGTGAACTGGACAATGGGGGTTAAAGGTTGCACTTCTTGGATGAAACGTCCAGAACTCTATTGCTCTCAGAGAGTTAGGAAGTAATAAAATCAGTTCAAGATTTATGACCACCATCAAATGTGTTAAAAAGAGAATAACTTGAAATGTTCAGAATTACTTTAAAAATGGGGAGCGGAAAAATTGAATCACAAAAGAAAAAGTTCGCTATAGAGAGGTTTTTTTACGAAGAAAATCGTGAAATGTTCAAGGTTCCAGGCAAAAGTTCGCTATACAGAAAAATTCGCAATATAGAGAGGTTCGACTGTATTTTTCTTAGTTATATGTGTTCCAAGAGTTATTTTAAAAGTTTTAAACAAGTTATTTATATGAAAATGAAACGAAATATAAGGTAAAAAGGCGAAAGTTTTTCTCCGAAATGAGAATTGGGTTAAAAATTTCTTATTATAGTTATTTACGAGGAAAACTTGGAATTTTGCGCAAATGTTCATTTTATAAAACTTTACAATTTAGTTTGTGAAATATTTTGCAGTATTTTCGTAAATTTCTAAAGAAATCATTGAACTCTGAGACGCATTTTAATGAAATATATATATATTTTTTTCAAATCGAACTACCCGATGCTTAATTTAAATATTTTCTCAAAAGATAACCTATATATTATGAAAGCCATTGAAGTGGATATGATGGAATGGAGTTTTTTTAATGGTTTATAGAATTTTAATAAATTTATTTATCCAAAAAAAACTTTCATTTAAAATCGAATTTCTTCCTTGGGATAAACTAAACGAGTAGAAAGTATTCCATTTAAATATTTTATAAAGGGAATTGGGACACGAAAATGATCGTAATCGGAAAAGGAGGAGTGATTTTAGTTTTTGTTTTTTCTATAAATAAGCATAATTTTTTAAATTTGAGCCAAATCATCCAAATTATTTTGCCGTCTTTTGTATTAATTTTTGTTAAGAAAGAGTTTTTTTTTTCTAGTATCGGGTTGTTCGAAAAACGTTTCGGTCTTTTAAATGATGAGAGGTTAAAGCTCGTAAAAGCTTGGCACTCAGGTCATTCCCCCTCCTCCAACAACTATTATTAACTTATTTTTTCATTTCTCTTTTTTTCTTTTGAAAAAGAAAGATAATTTTTTTTCTTTTGTGAATAAATATTTTATTGAATTATATAGGGCCTATTTTCGTCCAATACCTTTTGCTATCTATCTTATAATACCATGATACCACGCTCTCGATCGATCGCTACTTACTCCAAACCAAATGGTGGCAGCGGTAGCCTAGTGGTCAAGGATCGTGACTGGCATGTCACGAGTTCGAGCCTAGTACCACTGAAAAAACCACCGTGTAGGGAAGCGATGTACGTTAAATCTGTCGAGAGCTCAAACGTCCTCCCGTTGGTGTAGGAGTTAGGAGAGGGGTGATGCCAGCTCAGGTGTCGTACTCGTCACTTGACCATAGTTCAAAATTACGAGATCCTTCGCCAAAAGCCCTCGAAGTGGTATATAGAATTATTCACCAAATCTGGCAATAGTATATGGAATTAGTCGCCAAATCTGAAAAAGTTATATGGAATTAGTCGCAAAATCTGGAAATCGTTATTCCTGATGATCCTCTGATCAGGACAATGGAACAAAGTTAGGAAATTATTGTATTGTCATCGGTCCTTGACCCGTGTGCAAAATTTCGAATTCATCTGACCTTTTAAAATGGGTAAAATTAGAGTTCAAAGATTCCGTTACATACAAGTGAAGCTTATAAAAGCGTTTACTAAAAATAGAATAAAATTTGAATAACTGGCTCGCGCTCTTCCTCCTCGTTCTTTGTGATAAGGGGTAGGCCGCGGTAGCCTAGCAGTCAAGGTAACGGACTCGTAGGAGGCGTGTCATGAGTTCCAGCCTAGCACGGCTGAAGACCCACCATGTAGAGAGCTGAAACGTCCTCCCATTGGTGTGGTAGTTAGAAGAGGGAGGTGCCAGCTCAGGTGTCGTCGTCGTAACTTGATCATGGTTCAAAATGACGAGGTCCGTCGCCAAAAGCTCTCGTGTAGTTTAACAGTGCGATGTGAAAATTCACTCACTCACCCAACCCAAATGACCTCGCTGGCCATTTCGTAAAAACATTATAATACCGCGGGGCGCATATAATAATATATGCATTTATATTAGATTGGGATCTATCACAAACATTGATTGGGGTGAAAATTTATAGCAGATTGATATATTATTGTTTTCATTGTTTTTTATGTATACAAACATAGATAATATAATAATAATAATGCAATGATGGAATAATGTTTAATTTATTTAATTAGTGATATGTGTTTGTTCTTCAACTCTTTCACTTAGTTTTTGCTAGTCGATTTCAATGCATGTATTTACGCATCTTAATTGATGTTTTAGAAGTTTGAGCGCGATTTATGTTTGTGAAAATTTCATTTTCGGGAGGAAAAATAAAAACGGAAGCAGCGTGATAAAATTGAAGTAGTTATAGGAATTATTTGTTAAAAGAAAAACACTGAACACAAAAATATGGCACAAAATAGTCGTATTTTGTAAAATTGTAATGAATCTCATGGGCAGCAAAATATCCAAGGGGGTCGCGGGTTGGCCACCCTAGTTCTTGATACTCTATGCAGCCATGGTTCACTCATGCCTGCTAAGCACTGCTGTAAAGTATCGAACCATTTGTCAAACGATTATGAGATTTGGCATCATGATTACTTGGTGGACCAGTGGCATGCGTGCCATTGATGGCGCGCGGCACAATATTTGGGGCACGCCATCGACCAAAACAGTTAGCATTTTAATTCAAAATAACAAAGTTCACCAAGATGTACTCCAAACAAACGCGAGTGATCGGTTACAGGGCACACACACGTTTGTTATTGTCTTGCCTTAGCTACGCCGCACAGTGGGCAGTTTTCCCAATCTGGCACATGGAAATTATTTTAGGGCCTTAAAGTCTTCATAATGATCTAAAACCATAGCAATTTATGTAAATTGGGTTCCTGTTTTTTGCTAATAAATAAGGTTAATAGGGTCTTAACTAATTTATGTCAAGTTTGAATTTGATCAAAAATAAACGATTGCTAAGTGGAACTAGTTTTTGAACAAGGATCTAAGGATATTAACAGAAACAGTAATTTACACGTGGGAGAATATATACAAGAAATAATGAGGCAAGTTAAAAAAATTAAAATTAATAATTGTTAAAGATTAAACAAGTACAATCAAACATAACATTGTACGTATACAATAAAGGATAATAGATAGTGATTCAAAGGACTCGGCACCCTTTGAGCATTTTTTTTTATTTATGCATTTAAAAATTACATTTTAGCATTTAATTTAATGTTTATTTAAGAAAATGATACGAGATAAAATTGTTCACATATTATTCACACAATTTTACAAATTTAATTTCTTTTAAAAAATTTGGAAATTTTAAAAATTTTACTCTTTTTGTGTTAATTAATTTTTTGACATGAAATTTTTGTAACATTTCTGAGGATGTTTTAAACACCTTAAGGGATCAATTTTACAATACCTTAATTAGTTTTGGAGAAAACAAAATAATAAAATGTTGATATATATATGCTAAAATTCAACCAAAAGCCTAATATTTCCCACATTTAATTTTTTTAAAAAAAAGAAGTATTCAATTTACAGCAAAATGGATCCCTAATTTTGTTACATGCATTACATATAAGACACAGGGAAATGGCATGTAAGACACTGGCATGTGCCAGATCAAGACTCCCAAATTTCATCATGGCAATGGCTAGATTGCACGCTTGTCATTAGCCGTAGCTTTGAGCACCATGCAGATGACAGTGAGTTTTGGCTCAGTTCCACCCTAATTTTAAGGGAGAACGCCCTGGGGGTGATCAGGGGCCTCCCACCTCACTTCCCCTTCCACCAATCTCACGAGAGGCCATCGGCTCTCGACGGCTATTTAGAATACCCCCTGCAGCAAAACAAACATCCATGTATTCTCAGGGATTCGAACCCAGGCCCTACGGCAGAGGAGTCAGCATCGTTAATCACTATACCAGATGAGCTATAAGCAGTTTTTTCCTTTTCGGATATTTCCTTGTTGAGCCGCTTTTTATGTTATTAAGTGTTGTGTTGTTTGTTGTTTCTGATACCACACCTGTCTGACGTAGTCAGATCGAGACCTACGAAATTCATCGTGGCAAGAGGCTAGAAGTACGCCTGTCGTTCGCCTTGGCCTTGAGCACCATACAGGGGACAGTACGAATTAGCTCGGCAAAATTCCCCGAAGGGACGATAGATGGTGACACTACCTATCTTTACCTCCACAATTTAGGCATGGAACTGAAGGGGAGGGAAATATTCTCCAGTCCCCTGCACTCGCGATTCCTCCCACAAGACTTTCGGACCCACTGATTTAGCGAGCACGTATTCCGTGTGTACTCGGAGGCATTTGGTGGCATCGGGCATCGAACCCAGGCCTTCAGGTCTGGAGTCCGATGCTCTAACCACAGGGCTACCCACGGCCCATGTTATTAAGTGATCATCATTAGTGTTTCACATTTTTTATTTGTCTTACTTAAGAGATATCAATTTTCAAGAATAATTCTTATTTGAATGTCCGTTTTATACCTTTTCTTAAATATAATTGTTTTTCATCATCAAATGCATCGAAACATAATTTTACGAGATTTTATAATGAACGATTACAAAAATGAATTTGCCTTTTTTTAGCCACATGCTAAATTTATGAATTTTTCTAATTTTGAAACGGGAAACGTATTTTCAGGACTTTGGGCTATACAGGGTGGTCCGAATTCATGGTACAAGCTTTAAGGATAGATACAGTACATTGTAACAATCATTTATTGTTTCGGAATGTATGGGCGCCAGTGACGCGGCGAGACCTAAACAGGGGAAATAAAAGAAAAAGAGAAATGGAGTTATCGGTTGATTTTGTTGCCGGTAGGGGGCAGTAGATGTCTAGTCGCCGTTCAACATGATTCATCTCAGTAGAGGAAAGCGCCATTCACAATTGTACTGACGTCTAAGATGGGAGCCTTTACGTACGTTGAAAATGTAGACATGCATTACATGTACGGCCGTGCAAATGGTCACGGCAGAGCTGCGCTACGACACGCAGTTTTCTGACCGAAGAATGCCAGATTACAGAATTTTCCAGTGGTTACATCGTCAACTTCGTAATCACGTTCGTTCCACGTCACCAGAAATGATGCTGGTTGATGAAGAGCTGTGAGCAGTCGAAGCCTGGAAATAAGCATCTTGAACGTTGTGTTTCATAGATCAAAGTCAAGTACAAGAGCAGTGTCTCATCACGTAAGTGTGAGCCATCAGACTGTTTGTAGAGTGTTATATATAAACGAAAATCGCCAACACCTCTTCCATTTTGAGCGAGTACAAGCTTTGAATCCGGTAGACTATCTTCGACTGCCAATGGGTGGTACAGGAATGTGCGCAGCCGCTGAACTTGATAGCTCATGTGCTGAACAGTTATGAATAGTTATTGTAAACATTACACTTGTGTCAACGACGCTTTCAATTAACACTTTGTCTTTCCTTTCGTCTCTTATTTTTTGTGCTTGTGCCTGACCACGTCATTTGCACCCATGCCTTCCTATGCAATAAGTGATTGTTACGATGTATTTTACCTACCCTTAAAGTTGTACCATGAATTCAGGATCACCCTGTATAAGAAGCAGGTTGAATGTTTCATTAATTGAAGTCGAAACAAAAGTACTGCAAAGCCATCAACTTTTGGTAAATATCGATAGATTTCATATAAAGAGAGAGAGAAGAAAAAGGAGGTTAGTTTTTTTTTAGAAAATGAATTGATAAACAACAGTTCTCATTTGAATTTGGCTTCGTTTCTCATAGTTGCAAAGGCAAAACGAAACACTTCAATTTCAATAGGAAACGCTCAAAAGTGTACATCCTACAAATTTTTCATCAATGAATGATTCAAAATGAGTGGGAGGGGAGTCAATTTTAACTGAGATAAAGATAACATTGCAAAGGAAAGTAGAAATGTCCTCCTCCAAATCTAGTTTGACTTGCAAAAAGAGAAAAAAATATATTTATTTGCGCTGCCATGTTATTCCGGATAGAAAAATTATGGTACTTACGTATTATCGCAACTTATTGGCGGCATTATATGAAACGAAGCACCTAGATCAGTGCTCTGCAACCCCGGTACCAAATGGTACCGGGCCACCCGTTTCATTCCAACTGAATTTAAATTCCTAGTTCTATACACCAAATTAAAAATATCTGTGTTTCATTACATTTTTTTTAAAAAAAGGGGCCCCCGAAGGTAGTGACATAAATCTTTTAATGTTTTAAAAGCAAAAAAGAAAAGAAAAACACAGCTACTATTTTCTCTTTCAGTTAGCAGAGCATCTCTACTTTCTCTCGCCGGCTGCCCCTGGGTCAAAGCATTCCCTTCTCTCCACCCCATTCGAGGGGGGAGGGGCAGCATCGCCTTTCTCGGGGATCCGGCCCTCTTGGAGCTCTCTTGTTTCATCCTCCGGTCGGTGGAATCAGATTCCTCTTTAGTCAAAAAGGGGTTGCCGCCACGCCTTAACCCTCAAATACACAGCTGCCGAATGCACGTGTGAATGTCGTTTCCACAAAAAAGATCTATCTGTGTGAAGCGGGGTTTTCTGCAGTAACAGAACCAAAACAAAGCAACGGAATAAACTGGACATGAGCAACACACTTCGGGTATCATTGTCTCCGATTACCCCCAGATGGAACCGTCTCATTGCAAAGAAACAAGCTCAGGGTTCTCATTGATTTAACGTTCTAGTAAGTTAAAATGTGTTAAATCACTTTATTTATTTTTTGGTGTAACTATTTTATTTTGAAGGCATAATTAAATAGAATTAAATTCTTTATTAAATTATTTATATTCTTTATGTATTAAATACATTTTGCTATAAATCAAAATAATCTAAAATATAAACAATCAATGTCCCCCTCCCAGCGGGCCACGGTAAAATTATCAAACGTTGACCGGTCCGCAGCTATAAAAAGGTTGCGGAGCACTGACCTAGATGACATTTCAGAGCTTACGACACATAGGAAATCGGGGTTGCCAACTTGGCGAGTTATTAATTGGTAATTGTTGCTATAAGTGGCGAAATTATTGCTCAAAGATTATCTCTACGCACTTTTACGTTATTCTTGAAGTACCGTTCAGTTCCCTTGGCTTGTAAAGTATATTCCATTAAAAATATTTCACCCTTTTCGATAAATTAAAGAATTAATTTTGATAAACTTTTTCATCTACTTTCCAGATATAGGATGGAGGCTCGCTTCGCGAGCCATATGCCAGGTATAGCACCGTATAGTCACCGCAAAAAAATTTTTCAAGAGGAAAGTGTGACACTGTTTGAGTGTCATACATCTCTTAAATCTCTAATAAATGTTATTTGTTGTAATTATCCATCCAACATATAAATTTGAATGATTTTAGTTTATCTTTTTCATTCGATATTCAATAAGTGTTGTTATAATTACTTTGATTTATTCAGTAATGTATGGCAAGAAAACATTCCTCCGCGTCAATAAAGGCAACTCTGGATCAACTAGGATTGTTACAATGACGTCTTAAGACTTGGGCTCTTTATCCCATACAGCGGCTTAATGTACACCCTCGAAACCCCAGCATTGTGGGGGCAGGAGTTTAGGGACCCTAAAGCCCAACTGATGGCAAGTACGTACCCTTTGTAAGATCCCGGATGGCACCCAAAACCTGACTTTGCAGGGACCCTTATACTGTTACACCACTGACCTTATACAAAAGTAGGCCTCACCTGCGACTCTCTCAAGTGGACAATATATAACTTACATTGTCCAATACTCGTGTAAACTCTAACCCGTAAGAAACAAGTGTGGGAAACTCACTAGCTCATAAACCTAGGTACAAATCGACTGCCTCTCGACCGGCTGTTACCCACTATATGAGTAATTAATGTGCGTGCTGGTAGACCTAGACCTAGACACATGCGACGGATATGACATAAAAATACAGCCTTGCCTCTGTTGACATACCGTCTGAACTTCCATGCATAACATTTGAAGATTTGAATTACTTGGACCATGATCTTATTGATGCCGAGTAGAGAACAAGATTAGGCATCCGTGGTAGACAGTTTCTGAGACAAAGAGTCCAGTTTGGCCACGTTTTAGAATGTCGCTGGGACTGTAATTTGCTTACTCAACAATAGAAAAAAACTATTTCTGAAAACAGCCATTTTAGAGCATTAGGTTTTGAATGTACTCTGAATTACTAATCAGGACCAAGTTAAATGTATATACTTTTGATCTTGATCAAAGGGAACATTTGAGTTAAAATAATGACAAAAAAAATTATCAAAAATAGGTTTTTGAAAACCTTTAATCTAGAGCAAGAAAAATGAGGATAAAATTTTAATTTATTTGGGAAAAAATGTTTAAAATAAAAAACGTTGTTCTGAGAAAATATAAGCTCAACATATTTATATATATATTTCACTAGATTCATAAGTTCTCTCAGCTAATGCCTCTATTATACCGAAATTAATTTACGTAAATCTGAAATTAAAAATTTATTCCTATTTAATGAACAAAAGAGAAATATGAATTTTTGAAAATGCAATGACTTAAATATATAAATTAGTTTTGAACACCAATGCAGCCAGAATTATAACACATTCCATTCTTACTTAAGTTCCAGTACCAAAACATATTCTTTATTATTACTACTCTATTCCACTTATGAACATTTCAAAATATGTTAGATATTTCATACATATATATGATTGTGTAATAACTAAGGGCACGTTATAGGAAAATGTGTATATTAGCATCACTTGATTTTTTTTATAGAATTATTGTGAATTTTCTGTAGAATATACTGCACTCAAAAAAAAAATAATATTCTACTATCATATAATGTCTAAAAGTTTAAAGTCTTATGATTCTAAATTTAAAAAAAAATGTGAGAAGACACGATGAATTAAACTGGTGGTAATTTTATTTCTCCCTCTAATATTATCAAAATTAAAACTATTTTCAAATTAATGAATAGTGAAATAAAACTTTTTTTCAATAAATAGTACACATTTTCGAAATTGTCAGTTTCCTAAAATGATCGTATCAGATCAAACTCAAATTAGAATACAAATTACTGTGAATGTTTGTCGTAAGCTTCTGGAATAAAAATGATTACCATTGTTGCATTATACAATGTTAGTAGCTCTTGGGAATTTTTGAAGAAAATTAATCTAAGAGCGAATAATTTTATTTGTTTCAATCCCATTTTACGATATCTCAGCCGAATCCGTTCTCAATCCCATTACTTACCACAAACTTTCACTAAGATCGTTTGTAAGAAAATGTTAACATCGCCAATGTACATATCTTGTGAGTGACGCTTACATGCCTACCTGGATGTACCAAATAACCACATCTCAAAAACTGTGCATTGACAATGAACAAACAATAACTTCATACCACTTCATTTTCATCGCATACTTACCATGTATGCGTTATTAATCTGTTCGTACCAAAAGCAGAAAAAAAAAATACGACAGTGCAGCAATCTCGAATACAATAACACTAAATGAATTCCACAGCCATGGAACGCCATAAAAAAGTCGTATTATTTCGTTCAATAAACTCTCCCGCTCTTTTAAGCATGTTGTAAAAATGCGTCGACTGAGAAGCGAAGAATCTCATGTTCCCAGTCAGCGCACCCATTGTTGTTTGGATCACTGAAAAGAATGAGTTTATCTGCGAAGGCTAAGCTGTACCGCATGTCAAGGCCTTAAGTGAAAAAGAAAAAAACAATAGAGCACATTTGAATGTCGTATTAGGATTAGATATTTTTCTCTGTAAAAGTGGTATATTTTGTCTGACATTCTCTCATCAAATTGAGTATTTTTCATTCTTATAGTGAATATTTCATTTTTTTTTCCAAAGATTTGCAAATTTGCTTACGAAATGTTATTGAATTGGAGCATTTTATATGTCGAACGAGAAAACATTTATTTGTGAATGTTAAATTGTGTTTTTGCCCCGCTCGTAGTATTAAACAAGTGTTTGACGATTTTTCCTGCAAGTGTAGTGACCGTTTCGAGATATGCTCGATTGGACTTAAGCCATTAACTTTTGGTGTGAAAACAACATTATAAAAACGATATTCAATTTTAGAAGCGAAAAGAAATTACATATAGATTGTTTCTTGACCCTGAATATACCAACAGGTATGTCGTATAAAAATGAAATTCGAAAATGCATTTTTCTTATTTTCGTTGAATACTTTGGATATTGCGCTATAGAAATGCAAGAAAAACATTTTATGCAATAAAAACAAAATCTTTAGGATTCGAAAATGGATTAAACACACAAACACAAATATAGAAAATTTAGAAAATAAATTAAAACACAAATACATGAGATGCAGTTATTGAATACTTTTCAAAATGAAATAAAAGGAAACAATTTAGTTAAAATTTTATTAGAAAAATTCAGCTGTGGCAATTTTATTCGATTTTTTTACTTTAAGATGATTTTCTTCTAAGAAATAAAATTTAAAACTTTTTATTGTTCACCGTTCATTAAAATTATTTAAAAGTGGTATTTGGATAACATTACAGAAGCAGGTATAAATAAACTGTAGAAGGAACAGTAAAATAGAACACCAATTATATTAAATCCAAAACAGAATCTAATCTTTTTATTTCACTCTCGAGTTCAGTTATATACAAACCAAACGATGCACTCTTCAAAACGAAATGAAAACTAATTTACAATAAATATAAAAGCAGACGATAAATAAAGCTAAATCACGTGGTTTAACCAATACCTCTGTGTCGGCGTTAATAAGAGTATTTTATTTTTAATATAAAACAGAAGACATGAAAATAAGTTTAAGATTGCAACGAGACAAATTTTTGAAAAAAAAAAGTAGCAATAGCTTGAAACTGCAGAAAAAAAAATTCATTGAGCAATGGGTTGAATTCATGTGACGTTCAAGCTCCATGATAATGACAAAAGCCTGTTTTAAGCCAATCAGTTCAAAAACTAACGTGACGTCATAGTCCCACGATAAAAGCAATCTTGTGTTTTCAGATAATCAGTTCATATGCTCAGTTGTTGCTAACTTTTGCTCTTTGTAAAAACTTTATGTTAAAAAGTTAATATTTGTCAACATTTATAATGGGTATACGAAGTGCATTATATTTAAAAGTACATGCATAAAATAAGATTTTTTTTAATATTAAATTCTTTTTGATGTAATTTTTTCCATAACATTTGAACATCTATGCTCAATTGGGAAATTTTATCTAATTTTTACAAATGGTACAACCAGTACAATTAGTTTAATGTCTGTTTTTAATTCAATAAAGAACACGTGTTTGTCTTTATCATGTGAACGTCATGAGTTGAGCCTATGTAGGAATAAAAATATGAACGTTAATATGTGTAAATATTAAGCAATGAAACACAATATGAATATGTACAAAAAACTTTCCGCGACCTTAACATCCGATAAGATTTATTCATTTGTAACGACTTGTTATTATTTTTTGCTATTACTGTTATTTTATTATATTTCTTGTTATTTTATTTTGTTATTATTAGCAATAATAATTATAATAAAATGAAAGTTTCTCTGAAATGACATGATTTCTTTGAGACATCTTACTTATCAAAACAACACATTTACTGTACGTCGGTCATTCTTTCCTGCTTTATGTTTCAATAAGTTGAAAGCCAAATTTCATTTGTTGCCACTAAAGCCACTAAGCGTTCAATATCAAACTCAAAATTTGCGTACTCCTAAGTTTGAAAATGAGACAAATTAGCATTTGTGATCTCTTCAATTTTCTGCGACAAAAATTCTCTCTCTCTCTCTCTTTTACCGTTATTTTATGTAAGATTTACAATATCCTTGAATTATTTTGTGAGTAGTGTATTAGAAATTCCACTGAAAAAATATCACGATTGGGGTTTTACTGCTAATATGTCATTGTATTCTGGTATTCCATTTGATTCGTTTTTTATTTCTAGGACGTGTTCAAGTATTTGTGGAACTCTGTCCATGTCTCCTAGTTTTTTTTTTAAATTCTTAACACTACCCAATTTAAAATTAACAATTTTATATAAAGAATTTAGAATAAGCAATCTATTCATGTGTTCATTTAATGCTTGTCGAGTTAAACATCAATAAAAGGTTATATTTTAGGGAAAACGTAAAAACATATGAACCATCATTAAATAATGTTATGTAATAATAAAACTTTTTTGTGTTTAATCATTAATTTCAACTATTAGTTTTCTTGCTGAGTTTATAAGTAGTTATTCACGACATATATATTTAAGTTCTTCATTCATGCAAATACATATGATTTCTCGCAATTAACACTTAAATAGTATTTTTGTCATAAATTAGTGAGTGATAAATGATTTACATCAGATTTATTGCGTCAAAATGTTTTCCTTTTTTTAAAACTAATAATTAGTTTATTTCTTTTTCTTTTTTCCCTACTGGCCGTTAAAAAAGCAAATTGAACTGTGTTGTTTTAAGAATAAAATTTAGCTTAGTATGTTTCAAAAAGTATTTTATTTTTCAAAAAAAATGTTTTGATGTTCTTAGAAATAGAATTGTTTAATGTAACTTTGTCCCCAATACCTTTTTTAAAGTTTCTTTTTACATTTAAATGAAAACAATGCACCAAATAAAGAGGTGAAAAAAAATCTAATTTTATATTTAAAAAAAAATGTTTTTTAAGAAATTTTTAAAAGAAATTTTTTTTTTAAATTGAAAAAAAACCCTATATTATTACTCATCGGAAGACAAAATTATACCATAAAACTGCGTTTTAAGTTAAAAAATACTCTTTCTGAAACTATACAGCATTTTTTTTTTGTTAATTTTATTGCGTAGGAATACAAATAAAATGTTATGGTTAAGAGGACTGGGTACCCTTTGAGCAATTTTTCTACTTACACATTTAAAAATTATATTTTGGCATTCCATATAATGTTTCTATTCAAGAAAATGATACGAGGTGAAATTTTTCACATACTATTCTCACAATTTAAGAAGTGAAAATTTTTTGAAGAAAATTTGGAAAATTTTAAAATTCTACTCCTTTTGTAATTATTAAGTTTATGACCTGAACTTTTTAATATTCTTCAGGTTGTTCTAAGCAACTTTACGGATCGATTGTACGATAACTTAATTAGTTTTGGAGAAAAAAAATAAAATGTTGATATGCATGCTAAAAATCAACTAAAATGCCAACATCTCCTATATTGTAATTTTTTCTTTTAAAATAAGTATTCGGTTTACAGCAAAATGGATCCCTAATTTTGTCACATGCTTTATATATAACAAAAAGGAAAAAAATGGAAGTGATTGGTAAATAATTGTGGAATAAGTAGCATTTTTAATGCATTAATGTATCGAAAAAAAACAAGCTGAGAAAAACCCCTTTAAAGTTTATAATTCTAAAAAAATAATTATAATAAGCTTAAGTTAACTTAAAATAGCACTTAAAGACATTAGATATATATTTTTCTTTAAAATAATTACATTTTCATATTTTTGCAACCCATAAGTTTTTATAAAAGATGAATTTTCAGAGAGTATTAATTGCACAAGAAAAATGATAAATTTTTTTTTCTGTCATGACAAAACTTATAATTGTTTTCTTCACATAATATTGAAGTATTATATTTGTATGAAAAAAGTATAAGGAATAAGAACTGAAATTATGAAATTATTAATATAAAATGGCATAATTCAAAAATTTTACATGCACACATTTCAGAAAGACAAAAATTTCCATTATTGTAATGCATCGGTAATATCCTGCTTTATATATTACACTTTTTTATAGCTATTATTTCGCTATTTAAAATAGCTTTTATCAAAATGCTTTTTTTTAGCTTTTTGTTTTTTTAAAAAAGGGGACGTGGTCGAATTGCCTGAATCGTTAATTTATATTTTTCAAATGAAGTTTTATATAACTTCTAACTTTCTGACGTGCAAAAGTGATATATCAATAGAAATATAATAATGCAAAGAATAAGATTAAATTAAAAAGAAATAAAAATGATAATTTGGTCATTTTTGGGTTACCGAGTCCACTTCAATATTATGTTCTTGCCTTTTTTTTTTAATGATTAAAACATTTCAGTTTAATTTCCTTCATGGCTTAAAAACTCAACTTCGAATCAACTTATTTTTTTTATGAAATTTGAGGGAACAGTTCTATCAAAAATAATTTTTTTTACCTACATATAATATTATGAAGTCATAAACACAAAATGTTGACGAAATTATTTTCCTTCCATATTAAAAAAATAAACAAAAAAACAAATAAACAAAAAAAAAATATATCACTCATTTAGTTATCAAACCATCCATTTATCTAAGAAGTATTTTTTGAGGAGAGGACTAAAGTTCTTCACCATTTAACGAACAATTTTTCTCGTTCTGATGCCAGTAAAGGCCTGTCGGATAGCGAAGCTGATACATGTTCAATCGTTGAGTCACTAACGTTGATATGGTGTTGCAGTTTAGAAGTGGGTGGGTCAAACGTGGACACTTGATCGTTGTTCAAAATTATGCGATCAGTTTCCGATAGCCCAGTGCTTCTCAAACTTTAAGTACTGGCGCCCCTTTTTCAATCACAATTTTTATCGCGCCCCCCTTATACATTAATAATATACTGAATGCAATAATAATGCACTTTGACGCTAAAGCTACAATAAGCGATCTTTACAAACCATACAAATTAATAACATAAGTGTTAAATTTTGTATACACGTTACTTTTAAGCAAAAAAAATTAAGTAATAGGATAATTATTATGTTATTTTTCCTTTCTCTCATTTTTAAATTCAACATATTGCAAAATGCGGTGGCTGCTTAGAAGACAAAATATAGATATCAGCTAAATAAAGAACTCAGAGAGTCAATTTCTATAATCATAAGCATTTCTTATAAAAACTTAGCTTTGCAAGACAAGCCCAATTCTTAATTTAGTATTAATTAATTAGTTATAAAATACTCTGTGCAGCACACACACACACTGATACATTAAATGTATACCGGCTGAAGTGCCCGCTCTTTGCACGAGCTCATTTATAAGAAAATAAAACATTATTGATATAATAGCTGAATTGTAAGGAGAGTAAAGCCAAGTGCGCGACAATGTTTACAAAAATGTAAAATGGTTTTTTTTAAGTGATTGCTCAAATTATAGTTAGTTTTAAGCGAATTGTAATTTTAAGCCTCACAGAATTAGCATTTATAATTGACGTTAAGTAATGAACAATAATATAAAATTCCGATGAAGAATAATTGTATTATTTTTAATATTTAAAGCGAAAAGACTTTTACCCGGGAGCAGGCGCGCACTCGATACGGTCGAGGAGGGTTATTGAGTCACCACAATCTTTTTTGTTTATAACTATTTTATTGTACACGATACAAATCGTGATTCCAGTGAATAATTTAATTAAGAGAAAGTAAACTTACCTACTTTCAAGGACTTTTCAATTTTTCTTTGGTAACAAATAAACAGTTTTGCCAGAATTAACTATTTCGTGATCTGTATGTCCCGCGCGACCACTTCCGGGTAAAATGTGTATTCATTATGTATGTGTTACTGCTAAAAAACTTTTTTCGTTATGCTTTATATGTTTGAGAATACTCATAAAAATAAGTCTTGGCCAAGTAATCCTTCAAAGTGCTCTCCGTGGTTTTCCAAATATCATAAAACTCTTTTGCATGGAAAAGAGCGCAACAGAGAAATACATTACTTACAACTTCCTTGAATGAGACACAAACCCATAAGAGAGGGGTCATAATTAACTGTACCAATAACTTAGAAGGTCAAACAGATTATCAGCAAAAACAGATTACAGCTATAATGTGCAGTATTTCAAAAATAATCACAGTGATGAATTTTTTATGTTCCTAAATTTTTTTCGATTCTGGGTCTGGGATTTTTTGTTTTTTTCTCTGAAAGAGTAGTATGTTAGATTTAAAAAGAAAACTTAATAAAAAATCTCTCATCA
Source organism: Trichonephila inaurata madagascariensis (assembly GCA_019973955.1). Classification (NCBI taxonomy): domain Eukaryota; kingdom Metazoa; phylum Arthropoda; class Arachnida; order Araneae; family Nephilidae; genus Trichonephila; species Trichonephila inaurata. Next base: position 17,597 of record BMAV01026553.1, on the reverse strand, counting down.
TGGGATTATAGCAAATCAAATAAAAGATTTTTTATTTGGTTATAGGATCAAAGATAGCTAATTAGTTATTGAAGAAGTTTTTATTTTTGAGAGAGAGATGACTTAATATCGCCTATAAATTATATCAGAGTAAAAGTGCATTTCTTATTATGTCTGAAAGTATTTTGATTTAATTCATTCCAGTAAATTAATTATTTTTTAAATCTTTATTTTAGATATGCTCGCGCCCCCTTGTAAGGTTATCGCACCCCCCAGAGGGGCGCGCCCCACAGTTTGAGAAACACTGCGATAGCCCCAGCATTGCTTAAGAAGGCGAAGTTAACACACAATGGCTCTCTCCCTCAAGTGCATTTTCGTAACATTTTAAACATGATGCTGGATAGAATGTTCACACATACACCCATAATTTTTCACAACAAATAATTTTTAACTTGCATAAGTGAAGGATTTTGTTGAACATTTCGAATTGTGAAATATTGTTTAACATATGAATATTGAGTCACGGTCGTATGATGAGGTCGACGACTAAAGTCAGCATCCCACTCCCCATTTCAACGCCACGCCAACGTGAAGAGGTTTTGAACGCTGACATAATTAACATACATATGCCCATGTCACGTGACGATATTAGTTTGAATTTACGAGTTCCAAACCCAAAATAAACTTGGTTAAAATATTAGGAGAATTCGTTCATTCAAAATCACATTATACTTTTTTATAACTTGGTGTAGATAATAAAAAGAGAGTAACATAATGTAGACATAAAACCAGAGTAAAAATGAGGAACATAACATTCGACGTATTTTGCGCAAAACAAACCATAGAAGACATTAAATATTATTCTAAAAGTTTGCTTTTTTAATTGTAATTGCTGCAGTGCCAAAAACAAGATTGCTTTTGACAAAAAGGAATTAAAAGTAGTAAATTATGTAATTTCTAAACTGCAGATATTTTCAATTTGCCTTCAGTTGTAGGGTCGACAGAGTTTTGAACATTAACTAGACCTGTATGACGAGGGCAAACCACGAAGTTTTGCATCACGTTGAACTGATGACAATGAAGGAAGAAGGTTCGTTCTGGGTACCTTCCGTTCCGAACGCCAGTACGTAACCAATCACGCCAAAACGATCGTCTTCTCGCGGTGTTGGTACTAGTTCATATAGATATCACACCGCCACAACAACACTAATGGCTGGTAGCTCAATATCCTAACTTCAACAACACTTTAGGTATTTGAAGCGCAACTTTACAGTCAAGGACGTCTTAAGGCATGGGCCAACTGGGCCCGGGCCCAGGGCCTCATCTCATTCTCGACTCAACCTTAATAAGATCACGACTGTAATAATTACAATGTTATTTTTGGTTGTATTCTCCGAAAAACTGGGTATTTCGGACGATATGTCAACAGACTACATTTGACGACTGGGGTTCATGTATAGACCTACCACCATCACTTCAACAAAAGCATATAGAATTGTTAGAACGTTTTCGATACTACTAAGCAAAATATTTTTAAGAAAATTTCGACTGTGAATATATGGATTAAAACTGCCAAGAAAAAAAAATTAAACTAAAAAATAAAAATTAAATTAAATAACGATAGATTTTAAATTTAAAATAATAATAATACTGCATCTGAAAACATATAAATAAATATTGCTCTTTAAATGTTTAATGTTGCTGAAATTTTTATTTGTTGTAACTAGGCTTCGAAATATTTAAAGAAGCCCTCACAGTGTAATTCTTTGATAATCTCTTTTTTAGCCACTACTGTTGTTGAATACAATCGTACTTGTTTTTAAACTCCTTATCAATAAACGAGTATTATCTTTGCTCTCATATTCTACTCAAGTTTCTTGAGATGAAGAAACATATTGCAATTCACTTGTGTATTTCCCGTCATTGCGTTTTAAAATGAAACTGTTACTTGGAACTTTGAAAGAAATTAGAGCAAAACAGATTGGGCACAAGGAACTTGTTGTCTTTTTCCTTTTAAAATCTGTGATTTTAAAAATGTTAGAAAATTTCTAAAAAAAAGAAAAGAAACCTTTTATTTCTAAGATATAAATCGGCAGTTTTTAAGTTCTTTTTCGAAGCTTCCAAGTGTGCTTGAATTTTATCAAACTAAGTCGCTCACATAAGGAAACAGAATTTGATTATCATCTTAAGGCAGTGCTTCTCAAACTTTCAATACTGGCGCCCCCCTTTTCAATCACAATTTTTATCGCGCCCCCTTATACATTAATAAATTACTGAATGCAATAATAATGCACTTTGACGCTAAAGCTACAATACACGATCTTAATTATAAACCGTACAAATTAATAACATAAGTATTAAATTTTGTATATGTTACTTTTAAGCAAAAAAATTTAGTAATAGGATAATTATTATGTTATTTTTCCTTTCTCTAATTTTTAAATTGGAACATATTGCAAAATGCGGTGGCTGCTTAGAAGACAAAATATAGATATCAGCTAAATATAGAAAAAGAATTCAGAGGGTCAATTTCTAAAAAACTTTGCTCTGCAAGACAAGCCCATGGAAGTCACTAATACTTATTAAACTTGTTCTTAATTCAGTATTAATAAGATAAGTATTAAATTTTTTATATATGTTACTCTTAAGTAATATACATTTTAAGTAAATTACTTTTAAGTAATATGTTAATTATGTTATTTTTCTTTCTCTAATTTTTAAATTGAAACAGATTGAGAAATAATATTTAATTAAAGATTTATTTCCTTCAAGATCCATTTCTAAAAGTACAAATGTCATTATAAAAATAGCCTAATCTATGTTGCTCTTTATCATATCCATTACATCTGGCATTCTCGCGAGCGTTCATGTGATTCTAGGCAACCTAACAGACGTCTGCACAAAACATGTAAAAATGCTGTACCTCGTACAATTCTAGTCAATCTTGGCTGAATCGATTAGCTACCGAATCTTCTTAATGTACATTTCATAATTCACGCGTTAATTGTAATTCACGGTATTAAGTATTTACGGCAGGGTATTAAAACAAAATTATAGATATATTTTTAAATCGCAGCGAGCATTCGACGATAATAAAGCATCAACAAGTACACAGACGAGGGCAAATTGATAGTAACTTACGAATGGGGTAGGGATCCATTTCAAAATACTTCAGAAGGGCTCTCAACTGCCGAAAAAGAGATCTTCATAGAGTTCACATCCAATGAAGAAATTAAAGGGCAATTTTGTGTAATAAATCACTCTTTGAATTCTGGATAGAGGTGGATGCTGAATTTTCTGCACTGAAAACAAAAGCATTTCGTATACTATTACCATTTTTAACAGCATACCTTTGTGAATTCGGATTTTCTGCGATGGCTACTTTGAAGACAAAATATAGATCTGAGCTAAATATCAAAAAATAACTCTGAGTGTCAATTTCTAATTTTTAGCCTTCCTTTGAAAAACTTTGATCTGCAAGACAAGCCCATGGAAGTCACCGATAATTATTAAACTTGTTCTTATTCTGGCTGAAGTACCCATTGTTATAACACGAGTTTATTTTTTAAAAAAATGATAATATATTATTCTTGATATAATAGCTTAATTGTAAGAAGAGTAAAACCAAGTGCACATGACAATGTATACAAAAACGTAAAATGATTTATTGAAATGAATACTCATATTATAAACGGTTTTGAATGAACTGTAATTTTAAGCCTGGCAGAATTAGCATTTAGAATAAATGTTAAGTAATAAAAAAAGAATATAAAACTCTAATGAATAGCAATTGTGTTATTTTTTTAATATTTAAAGCGAGAAAGCCCGGGATCAGGTGTGCACTCGATACCAACGTTAATGGTCGTGGGGAGTGAAGCACCCCAATTCTTTTTTTTATAATTATTTTTAATATACAAGATAAAAATCACAATTTCAGTGAATAATTTAACTAAGAGAAAATATACTTACCTATTTCAAGGATTTTTCTATTTGTCTTTCATAATTTGAAAAAATATCCAATAAAACTGAATTAAATTGTTCCAAATGTGCGTGACCTTAATAAAGGACACAAATCACAGACACTTTTGCTAACATTACAGGTAAGTTATTTGCAAGCAAAACTGTCACATTTTGTTCACGTTATTGTAATTTTAATGTTCTTTGATGATCGAAAAATATCCTGTTGGACTTTTTCTTGCTTGTGTCTTTTTGACAGGGTGAAGTGCATTTTGCGGTACACTTATGGCTTCATATTTTCTTGATAAGGTTCTTAATGTAGCTATTGAAAATTTTCCTTTCGTTTCATGTTTATTGCTTTTCTCAAATTTACTTTCGCTAACATGATTAATATGCAATATTTCAGCAAATGTTTCCCTTGTTTGATCAGCTTCAATTTCCTTTCAGAGAGATCACAGATGCCCAATTCTTTTTTTAGATTCTGCTCATTTACATTTATAAACCATAATCAGTCGTACAACATGACAATTAAAACCACTAAGTTATTCATAGGGAAAAATGCAGCATGTTCAAGAAAATATTTTTGAAAAATAGTGGTCGTGCCGGGAACTTGGTCTAAACAAGTACCTTAAGATTCTAAAAAAACGTTTGCCACTCCCAAAAAAGGAGATATGTTATCAATTCATTTTAGCTCCCATTAAGACTGTCATATTAGAGGATTCTCTGTCAAGGTCATTGGTAACAAATAAACAGTTTTCCCAGAATTAACGATTTTTGTATTATATGTTTCAGTATACTCTTAAATTAAATCTGGGTCAATTAATCCTTCAAAGTGTTCCATATGCTTATACATGTATCATAAAACTCTTTTACATTGTGAAAAAAAAACGCAACAGAATTATATAATTTACAACTTCCCTAAAAAAAAGGGATGCAGATAACCATACCAGTAAGTTTGAAAGCCAGCAAAAGTAATATTTTAGATTAAAAGAAACGTAATAAAAAATCTCTCATCGTAGGATTATAGTAAAGCAAACAAAATATTTTTTTTTATTTAGTTATAGGATCAAAGATAGCTAATGAGCGTTCAAAGTAGAATCTTTTATTTTTGATGACCTTTTTTCACCAGATGATATATATAAATCATATCAATGTAAATCTGTATTTTTTTTATTATATCAGAAAGTATTTTGTTTTTTTTTTATTCCAGTAAATTAATTTTTTGTAACCTTTTATTTTCGATATGCTCGCGCCCCCCTTGAAGGGTTATCGCGCCCCCCCAGGGGGGCGCGCCCCACAGTTTGAGAAACACTGTCTTAAGGGGTTTGATTTTTATATAATAATCACTATTTTGAAATAAACAATGCTTCGAAAGTAAAAATATAGATTTTTTAAAATCGTTTGCAAAAATCTGAAAAGCGTCTCAAATTGCAAGTTTAGAAGTGTTCCGCGAAAATTTGAATAATTAATCAATCAATATTCAGAACAGAACAGGAAAAAAGGAAAATTTCTTGATGTTGACATTTGTAAATATTCTATATTTTTAACCAGTATAGAAACTTGTAAATTGCTAAATTTTGAGTACGAACATGAAGGAAAATTCTTTGCTGAAAAACCTAAAATCTCATATAGTCATATTTTCCATAGACTTGGATGCTAATGAATCAGGAAAAAACAAAATTATGAGCTACTAAAAACTCGATCATGATTACATTTGCCTCAATATATAAAAACTACTGAAGTCCTTTTTTAATAACCTATTATACTTTGTTGATCAGTACTTAAATACTGTAAGACCCCGCTTAATGTAGGGTATACGTTCCATCAAAGTAGAGCGTAATACGAAACAGCGTTAAACGAGTTTATCTCATCATGTGAATAACGCGGTTAGGGGAAGAAGGGTAGAAAATTGGTCAGGTATTTTACCATTAAATTTATTGATTATGTTTTTTACAACAATAAAACAAAAATTTATTTCTTACAAATATAGAAACATAATAAACGAATATACATATAAAAACAATAAAATTCTAAGTCAGTATGCTTATACTTCAGATCATTCAGTCTCTTCTATGTTTCCAATTTTCTGTCTTTTTATCAAGAAAGTAGATTAGCTTAATGGCATATTGCGTTCAATTTCGTCGTCAATCCGTATAGAAAGTCGTTTTCCTTTTCCTCTATTGTATTATTTCTAGAACGGGTAATTCTAGTGGCAAAGATTGTTGTAGTTGCAGCTGCCGATGACAGTATTTTTTCTTTATTCTTAAGAATGGTTCTTATGATTGAAGTTACCAAATTTAATGCAGCACCCATTTGAGATTAACGTTCACCAGTATCTAGTCTTCTAATCACTTGCATTTTAGTTTCTAGTGAAATGCTTTTTTTTTCTTGTTGCTTTGTTTTCGTGTTTTTTATTATTAGGGGAGACCGGGGCAAGATGACGAAAGTCATAATTTTTCCGTTTTCTCCTAGGTGGCAGGATCAACCGAACACTACCGGCTCTCTTATTGGCAGTTCGTTAAAAAATTGTATAGAGAAGCCTAAATCTACATTTTCGTGTTAGTTGTGAAGCTTTGACTGTTTACTGCTGCCTGATATAACTCTTAAGCATGTGTAGATAAGCTCTGCTACAGATACAGGCAAGATATATCATTTATCTTTCATATTTGTGAGTAACTTGGTTTAAATACTACATATTATCACGAATAAATATCAATTAATCGACTTCCTTCATGGAAATGGAAAATAATATTTTTAAATAGGCAGTCTGGGGCAAGATGACGCGTTCGACATCTTGCCCCGTGTTTCGGAATTTATTAAACTATGTTGTCCATTCTATTAAATCATGTAACACTTGTTTGTGTTTTTGTCCATTCGACCTTGCGCTTCTATCTCTTCTGGGGCTAAGGGGTGCATCGGATCGGGGAATATGTCGTTTGAAAGGGGGCGACCAGAAGAAGACATTTTTGTCATCCACTAACAACTTTATGGTAACTTATCCAGGACAAATTATCATAGACAAAAATATTGGTGAGCGTTTGAGCACCGCTTGCTTCAGAGCAGCCAGCTACAGTTGGAAATGCCCTTTAAAGGGTTTAAAAAATGTGGGATTGAGACTCATAATCCTCTTGTGTTTAGTGAACATGACTTTGCTGCTTCAAAAGCTACTGACCATGATGTTGTTGGCAATGAAATTGAGAATAATAGTGCTAATCTTCAGACCCTGGTAGTAGAAAACCAACATATAAATCCTCCGGAAGAACCAGAACATATGGCAAATGCTGATTACGATGCTCTAAAGAAGCCTGTTAGTGGTTTTTTTTTATTTATAACCATTTCCCAAAGCAACACAATGTGAAAAAAAAAAAAGAAAAGAAAAAGCAAAAAAGTGAGCTCAAGCATTGCTACAAGCACACCCATCAAAGAAATGTTAGAACAAAGGGAAAAGCAGAAGGAAGAACAGGAAACTTAAAAAAAAAAAAGAACAGAGAAGAGAAGCCCGTGAATCTAAAAAGGAGTAAAAAAACTCAAACTAAGTTCCTACAGGCCTAAGTCTATTAAATCGAGGCCAAACAGCAACTTCTGTTATAAGATGTCCTGCTTGTGAAGAGGAATATTGGGACCCTCCAACAGAAGAATGGATCCAGTGCTGTAAATGCCAAGAGTGGTGGCATGAGGAAAGTTCCAATTAGGAAAATGGCATTTTTATTTGTGACTATTGTTAGCTGTACAACTAAACACTTCAACATAACGTTACAATGTATTATGCTTAGTTTGATAATATGTAAGATGTAAACACCCAGTTATCATTTGTTAAACAATGTAACATATTCAAAAGATAAAATCTGTTCAACCTTTCTCAGTGTCGCAATTTGTTAAGGTTCTGAAAAAATAAAATTATCCTTTGTCTTTTTTTATTTGAAAAATTGAATGATAATATATTTAATACTACAAAGGACTACCCTAACACTTCATGTAAAAATAATTTTTTTTATCCTTAAAAATAAATTAATAAACAACAAAAACTGTTAACATCGTCATCTTGCCCCGGTCTCCCCTACCCATGATAAAAACTAAAAATCATTTTTATTTGTGACTATAACAATCGTTATATTATATTAATTTGTACTTACAATAACGTCAACAAATCTTTGAAACGATAAAAATACGTTCGTATAACACCGCAGGAAAGAAGGAACACTGTTTCGGATATCGGGAAGCCTAACGCTCTGCGTGCAATTTCGGGGAATCCCACAATTCAAATAAAAGATCGTTAAACCGAAACAGAGAGAGACAGAGACAGAGAGAGAGAGAGAGCGCTGAACGAAACAGCGTTAAACAGGATCTTACTTAATAATTAAGTATATTTTTTAATAGTTCTGGATTTTCAAATAACACTTATCAAAAAGGGATCTTGCTGAATGCGTGTAATAAAATCTGCCTTGAATGAGTTCTTTCATATCACAAAACGTTTCAAATCGTAAAATAAACCAATAAATTACACGGAAGGATTTTTTCTCAAAAGTAAAAGTTGCTCGGCTCTATGCTGTTTTGTTACTTAAACAATTATTCTGTTTCTTGTTTTACATTAAGCAAGATTTATAGCAATTTAGCGTAATATAACACACATGCAAATCTTTATTATTAGTTGTTATTTTTGGTAAACGTAGATTATAGTTATTTGAAGTAATTTCAAATTATTGCGCAAATTTTATTTTCACTGTCCTGAATAATTAATTTGCTTATCTATCATACAATTGACAAGAAATGAAAATTAATAGTAATATAACTTAGTTTAAAGTGAATTTTCTTTGTACCTTTCAATTTTTTAAGAACGTTCATTTAATTTGTTGTATACAGACAATTTCCTCTAAAATAAATGTTTGATTAAAATTAAACAACATTTTGTCAAAAACATCTCTTTCAGAAGTTTAGTAAATATCGTGAAAAACTTTGAGAAAAATTATGGAGAATGAATTAATATGATTTGAAATACAAATAACAAATGATTCGACCGGATTCGTTATGATTCTTAAGAATAATTCCGAAAAGCTTTTGAACAATTTAGAATTCACGGGGGAAAAAACCTTACAAAACTATTTAGTTCTATGCAAATATATTCAAAAATGGTTCAAAAGGCCAAAAGGTCCATAACTACCCCCTGCCACTTTATGATTTTGAAAAGTGTGAAGGTTTTCGCGTGGTCGACATGATATTAATGACCTACATTCTTTTTTCTTGTACCTTTTTTTCTAACCCTAAAAGTTGAAAGATGTTCCTCTCTCTCTTTATCTCTTGTATTTTATTAACAAAAATCGTGACCGATCTTCATCATGAAAACACCCAAAGATCTGTTTTTCGGCATTCTGGATCTCAGAGCCTCGCATAGGCGTTTATTTTTCTTTTGATTTCAGTATAATCTCTTCACGAATCTTGATTCTCTATTTAACTTCTATTTACAATGGATCACGTCTAGAAAAAAAGAAAACATCTTTTCGAAGCCCGTAAGGTTTTTCTTTGTCCTCCTTGGTGGATATAAAAAAAATGCAAGCTCGCGCGCCACTTTCGCTTCTTCAGTGTCATTAACAATTTCCGGTTTTATTCTGCATATAGCCTTTCTATTATATTTCTGTTAAAAAGAGAACAACAATAAAGTTATGATTTGCATGGGAATTTTCCATCGTTTTTTAATGAAGTTTTTGTGGCTGTTTGTTGTACTTGTAATAGGGTTGCTTTGTTTTCAATCTGGTAGCAAATCATCTGAATCAAAATACTTCTTAGATATAAATTTTTTCAAAGCTGATAGGTAAACTATGATGTGAAATCCATTGAATAATATTTAAAAGAGTCTAAAAGCGTTATAAAGTAGAGGCCAAGCATAGAGGTATAATTGGAAAATGCCTGATTATCATAAATATTATGATAATTTTATATGACAAGAAACCAATGTAATCAACAGCAATTTATCTTTGACAATTACTTAAAATCACCAATTGTTTACAACTACTTTGATCTGTTGTTACTTATGCCACCTGATCGACAGTAACATTAAATCAAGGTCCATGAAATTCATCGCAGCTCGAGGCAAGATTTTTACGCCTGTTGTTAGCCTTAGCTTTGAGTACCATGCAGGTGACAGTACGATTTAACTCGGTTCCACCCCAATTTGGAGGGAGAACACCCTGGGGATGATCAGAGGCCTCCCATTTCTCTTCCCCTTCCACCAACCTCACGAGGGGACTTGCAGCTCGTCGGCTGTTTAGAGTAACCCCCTGCCACTAAATGAATCGATTCACAAAAAATCGAGGCCTAAAAGTTCGATTTTTTTTTCACAAGTCTTCCATTCGCTTTTTCACCCGAACGCAAAACTGGACAAATTTCTCATTCACTCTCGAGCCCAAAGAAGTTTCACTTTAAAAATGCAGCTTGAAAGTACGGGTGCGTGTTATGCGCCGGTGCACGCTATACGCCGGATTTTACGTTGTGTATTTTCAAACATATTTATTAAAATAAGAAATAGTCAATATAAAATATAAGTATTTCCCTTTATTGAAGTTAAATAAAAAATTCATAAAAATTTTAATGCGAATTTAGTGCTCGCATCGCTTTACTTTCATATCGCAAAATAAGGGGTATTGCTTATAACTTTCAACTTGACACGATTCTAAGCATTCAGTTGTTAAATAAATTCTTCGTGAACTTGAAATATTTCTCATACGAGGAAAGAATTTTTACTTAGATATGTAGAACCGAAAGCAGAAAGCAGAGTACTTGCACAATTTTCTCTTTTCTCTCTCAAACAATTAAATCTCTTTTGCAATGACTTCCAATAATTTACAAAATAGCTGCAAATTTATCTGTAGAATTATCTTTCAGTTTTTTTTTCATAATTTCTTAAATGTCCATAACTCTGCAGACGTTTGTCAAGAAAGTCAATTACAAACTTATCAACTTCCAACCATTGAAAAATCGGCAAATTCGTTGAGTAGTGTGGAATGCTACTGAAAATTGTGCCGCGTGCTATAGGTTGCCAACTCCTTTTGTAGATCTTTAATAATTTATTATTAGTATTATTAAAAGTATTGAAAAGAGCTTGTTACTTCGTTCGGATGTACTGTTCTTATCGAAACAGTTAAGTCCCCGGGAATTTTCTAAACCTCAATCATATTGATATAACGGCCTTGAGATAATACGAGCATAGAAACCTGAATTGGTCTCTGAAATTGAGCAATGGTTATTGCGTACAAAAATTCCAAGTTGCTGATACACGTGCAGCCTCTCGCTTTGCTGAGCCTTCAATAAAAAATAATTCATTTGCTTTTAGAATGAAATAAAAGAGCACTTAATTGGCAGCTTTTAATTGCGTATCTAAGTATGACCTTGAACATAGATGCAAAAAAAAATGTGAGGAGACTCTACTAGCTTTTGGGTAGTGAGCATTTTCTGAAACTTTTAAGGTATCCGACTACGTCCGGAACCCTGATTTTAAACAGGCGCATAAATGGATAATTTTCATGATATTTAGTGTCACTTAGATTAGAATACATGAATAAAATTGTTTTAAGGACATTTCGACACAAATTTTTTTATTCAAATACAATATTTCGGCAAAAAATTAACTTAGAATAACCTTTTTTCAAAATGTTCTTCTTTTGTTAAAAATGCTTCTATTATAATAATATTTTGCATGCATATAGCTCAGACCTCTCTACAGAGGCTCAACTATGATTTTTTAAAAATTCACATTATTTTTAGAGTTACAACCATTTGAAATAATTATCGGCGTTTTTTTCTTAAAATTTCTCCCTTCTGTTGTGTCGTAAAACATGGATAAGCCCACTTCTAAGTTATATATTTCAGAAATTCTAGTTGAGCCTCTGTACAGAGGTCTGAGCTATATACAGACAAAATCTTATTATAATAGAAACATTTTTCACAAAAGGAGAATATTTTGAAAATGGGTCATTCTATGTTCATTTTTTGACAAAATATTGTACCTAAATAATTTTTTATTGTAATATTATTCTTAAAACAATTTTATATACATTTTCTATTCTAAGTGACTCTAAATATCACAAATATTATCCATTTATATTGTTTTGCAAAATCAGGGTTCCAAACGTAGTCCGATACCTTAAGGGATTTAATGTTCAGGAGCAATTCACTAGAACAGAATTTATCAATCTTTCGAATTCAAATTCAATAAACTAAAAAGCAATAAAAGTTTACAATTGTTATTTGTATTTAAATTTTTGACTCTATAATTCTGTTTTATCAATATTTAAGCAAATTTTCAATTCAAGTTATTTGGAGTACGTGTTCTAAAAAAAAATAATCTTTTGTTTTTAGTATATCTCTAAAAATGAATCTTTTGAAAGTGAATTTTATATTAAACATAATATATAATTAAAAAATTTGAAACAATCCATATTATATTTATTTTGAAATGCTGTGAAAGACACTATTTAATGTATCCGACTAGGTTGAAAAAAAGTGCTTTTTGGGTGTTTGATGTTCGGTGTAGTTTGTGTGGGCCATTAGGGAAAAAAGAAATATAATTAGTGAGGAAGGAGGACTAATACATACAACTAGAATTTTCTTAAAGTTGTTTTTATAGCATTTACTTTATTTAACTTATAAGAATATTTTACCCATGCGTTTTTTGAAAAATGAAATTTTTACGATATAATTTGTGTACGAAAAACGAGATATTTCTAAACCAATCCAACAAAATTCAATGAAATTTATGACATATATGTGTAAGCCCAACAAATGCAAAAAACAGAAGGTTTTAAGACAGTTACAATTAATCACAATTTGCAGCTGTTTTTAGCTTAGAGCATACAGTAATTTTGACGAAAAATCATTAACATCGAATTTAAATGCTTATATAAAATATTTATTTCTTAATATATTTTTTTATCCTGAGGTTTTGTAACACTTCAGATGGATCAAGAAGTAAATGAATAAAATTAAAATTGCATTATGTGCGATTTATTTTTATTTATAGCGTTTTTCTTAACTGAAAATGTTTGGTAAAATTTCATAAAAATAATATTTTTTTTCCAAAACAAAGGGTGATACATGTTTTGTATCACCCTTTTTACATACATTTTTTGTCACCGCCACACTGTCAATGATTCCACGAATAAACGAACGAACAATACCATATTTGTGGTGAGCGTGTGGGCAGTTGCGTCATTTTAAGTGTGACGGCTTTTCGGCTTGCGTCATGTGTCTGACGGCTTGGCTGCATTTGCGGTAGATAGATGACGCCCCGACTGCTGCGGTTCTCTTTGCACGGGCAGAGTTACCTGTGAAGGAAGATTAGAACTGGGTACCTTCCGATCCGAAAACGAGTATCTTAGCCACCATGCCAAAACGATCATCAGAGCATGCAGGCTATTACTGGTTTATAAAGATATTACCGCCACACATGTTATTTATTTAATAATTATGACCTTTTTTAAGCCTATTTATGTTCTTTAAAACAATTCTGAAAATCAATGTCTAAAAAATTGGTCTCCGAACCTAGTCGCATCTTTTAACAATGCATGGAATGCATAATTTAACCAATCAAAGCACTTCAGCAGTTCTTAGATTCTTACACGGAAATCTCTTTCTAGCAAACAATAATTGCTTTCTTTCAACGGAAAATTATTTTGCTTTGATCTCGGAGCTAATCAATGCTCATTCGAATTTTTTTCCGTGTTAGGTTGAAATAAAATATTTGATTCGCTGCAAATAAATAAAAACACGCCCTAGATGTAAGCAAAATTTATTATATTTTATCGTATTTTTGACATTGCTAATATTATAAATGAATAAAAATATGCCTTATAAACTAAAATATTACTTACAACCATATTTATATAAACCAGTAATTTCTAAAGTGGTCAGTATCGACCACTAGGAGTCTATGACGATCTGCAAGGGGTTCGCGTCAGCAAAAAAAAATAATAATTTAGGTGTCCATGAAGTGTAAATGGGGGTCTGCGATAGTGGCTCTCTTTAAACCAGATCGTGACTTTAATTTTAAAAGGAAATTTAATCAAGTTTAAACCAGACTTACCTATTTAACAGATTTATTTACTAAATTTAATGAAGTTAATTTGCAGTTACAAAGCGACAGCATAAATTTTATTAAAACAAGGACCTCATTTTAGCGTTTCCAGAATTAAGCTAAAGGAGTATAATATTGGACTTCGGGTATTTTCCCAGTTTCTTAATTGTCACAGTTTGTCAGGAAAAAGACGTCTTAACCTACGTTCAACATTCAAATGCCCTTTTCTTAGATTTTGAAACTATTTTTGAGAATGCTTTGTGGCTGTTGCAATACCACAATAGGCAACGAACTCATATGGTTACATTGGAATAAAAGTGAGATTACAAGAACTAGGCACCAGGAATAGGCGCTAGCGAAGATCTTAAAATAAAGTTTAGAAACGTATGTCAGGAATTTTGGCTTTAAAAAGATATATATATACCTCTTATTTATCCCAAAGTATGGAATATCTTGAGAAAATGTTAATTGTGTTTTCCAATTGAGAAGGAGTTTCAGCGCGTTTGCTATTATCCAAAAAAAAAAGAAGCAACAAAATACTGGAACTACTTACCGAAAAGATATTTAGGATTAAACCTAGCAAGATTGGTACAAAATGTTGAAAATTCGTTATTGCATCTCCAGATTCATCCCTCCCACTAAAAGAATTTGTTTGTTGCTCAGTTATTTTATGTAACAGTTGTTTTATGCAGTAATTAAATTTTAATTTAGTGAATTATCATATGGTTTCTTAAGTTTTAAACGTAAAACTTGAATACACTTAGAAATTTTAATCTTAAAGTAATAGCTCTACACTTGCTGTCAAAAATACATTTAAGTTGATGAATTTGCAAAAATTTATTATTAGGTAAGTAGGGGTCTACCCCAAACTGAAAATCCCGGCAATGGGTCGACAATTCAAAAAAGTTTGGGAACCTCTAGTATAAACAGTTCAGTTATCTTCTACAATGTTTAATTTTTATTAATTTCTGCTTAGATTCTTTTTAGTTGATTTTTGATGCATTAATTTTTTAATCGTCTGTGAATTATAGCTAATTTTATTCTGAGTATCGTCGCTCAAGGGCTACGCGATGGGTTATTATTTTGGACTCATTATTTTGAGTAAAGGAATTTGAGGATGGTTTAAAATTATGAGATCTTCAGCCGAAAACACTTTTGCGCAGATGTAGAGTTACAGTATCATTCTATACATAGGGAAAAGGCGACCACTATGGTGATCCCGAAGTCTTCCTAACCCTTGGATATACAAACTTGAAATTTGGAAAATACTCGTACGTTTCTTTTTGTTGAGCACAGATCTGCTAAGAACGGGTTGGTGGAAATAGCCTTCTAAGGGGTTTTGTGGGGCCGTTATAGAAAAAGATTCCCATTTTTGAACTATTGAGCAATTAGACTTGAAATTTGGCTAGCATGTTTCTTTTTCTGATTAGAGATTTTTCAAGAGCGGGTTTTGTGGAAATCGATTCAAAAGAAGGGATGGTAATGGGGGCATAAAACATAAATTTTTTGTTTTAGAAATTCAAGTTCTGTAATATTTAAATAAAAAAAAAGATATTAGTATGTTTACGAATGCAATCCAAAACTTAATGCTAGGACTTAGATATCAACAACTAAAAACAACGTATAGTCCTATATCATCAAGAAATACCCAGAGAAGCGGGTGGGTAACGGCTATTATATATACAGAGAGAGGGATACAGGATAGCGTGGGGGATAATTAAGTAATATGCTTAAGGAAGATACTTAATGATATAATCTTCAGAGTGATAAAAATATTCTTTGTTTTGTTGCCCTTGTGTTGAGAAAATTTGACCCACATGTAGCTTAACTCATCCTCTTTGTAAAAGGATATACCACCTTTTTTTTTTTACAAAAACAGATTTTTCTTATTTTCTATACTGATTTTGTTTTATTCAATTTACTTAGTGGGGAAGAAAGTTAACGAACTCGGACATTTCAGAATTAACAACAAAAGGGAAGCGCGCAACCACAAACAGGTACAAGAAACGATGTTTTTCTGCAACTTCTTCCCAAATCACAGCAAAAAGAATAACCACAAAAATCGAACGCAAAATCCTTGTTTTCGCATAGGTCAGTGTGGGTAGCAGTTAACAGGTTTCGCTGAGCTTTGTTTTTCCCTTCATCAGAAAATGAAAGGTAAAAAAACTTCTCTCTCTAAATAAAGTAGGTTGGCTAGTTTTTGATTTCATTTGCTGGCAGGTTCGTTGACACAAGACCCATTTTAACCAATAATCGATGTAATAAGGATGGAACAAAACGTAAAAAGGCGCGAGCGAGCGGTGAAATTTCTAGAGAATTCTTTTTTTTTTGTAGCCCAGTGATATGTGTATAACTTAATAATGTTTGATGGTAATTGGTTTTTATTGAATTAATAAGGAAATGTAGTTGTGCTATCAAATTCTTTTTCAATTGATGATATATTTATCGATGGTATAAGAATGAAAGATGGATATGAAAACTTCTTTGAATTTTCGTAAAGGAAAGCCGCGGTTCCTTAGAATTCGATTAATAGAAATATTTTGGTCTTTTCTTTCTTATTTTTTTTAACAACGATTGTTATATAGGAGCATAAAAATAGAATTAAGCTCAATAAAACAGTGGATATTAATAAAAGCATAATAACATTAATTAATTCAGTGATATTTTAGAGCAGTTCGATTTGACAGTTACAGAGGATAGAATCATTGAACTTTTTCTCAAGGGAATAACTAACAGCTAAAAATATAAAATTCTGTTGCTGATTTTGTAATAAAATACAAAAATAATAAATAAAATTTTTTGAAATATTAAGGTATCCGACTACGTTCGGAACCGTGATTTTGCAAAAGCGTGTAAATGGATAATATTTATAATATTTAGTGTCACTTAGATTAGAACAATGTATAAATTGTTTTAAGGACACATTATGACAAAAAAAATTATTTAAATACAATATTGTGGCAAAAAATTAACTTAGAATACCCTTTTTTCCAAATGTTCTCCTTTTGAAAAATGCTTCTATATATTAATATTTTGCCTGTATTCAGCTCAACCTCTGTACAGAGGCTCAACTAAATTTTTGAAAATTACATTATTTTTCAGATTACCACCCATTAAAATAATTATCGCGTTTTCTTTAATTAATTAACTAAGTTAATTTTTGCAGAAATATTGTTTGTAAGATAATTTTTGTCATAATAATGTCCTCCAAAACGAATTTTATACATGTATTCTAATAGATGACAATATGTTAATGAATTTGTCTAATAGTCAAGAAATTTTTACATTTAAGCGGTTTTAAAATCATGGTTAACTATGTGCGCTTAAAAAGCATTGATGAAATAATAATAGTAGTTTTCTTTTCTCATTTCTCATTGTTTTAAGACGATAAGAATTAAAAGGTTCATAATTCAAAAAATTATCTTTTTTGCAAAAGATGTACTTAAATTTCTATAATAGACGAAACTGTGATAAAGCTAATAAACTGAAAATTTATGTACCGTAAAATCCGGCATATAATGCGTTCCTATACTTTCTAGCTGCATTTTTTAATTTTTACATACAGTTGCCGTATAATGCGCCTCTTTCTTAAAATGAA
>BMAV01026552.1:0-63494 GCA_019973955.1 Trichonephila inaurata madagascariensis | reverse complement strand
ACGTTTTTCTTCTTGAGGGTTGTGACGTCTCTCGCGTCCTTCTTCAAACATAATTCCTGTTTTTGACGGCCACGATTAATGGCAAAACTTTTCCAACCCAATCCCAAAGAAGAGAAACAAATCGAATATTAAATGAGATATATTTTAAAAGGATAGAAAGTTTGGTGAGATATGGGCAAACCAGAGATAACAGTGGGAATTGTTTGGAATAAAGGTTAGACGCCCCACAGCTCTGAAGAAAGATACGCTCATCGCAATTGAATATAATAAAGATTAAAAAAAGCCGGAGTCTTCTCACCTACTATCAACATAATGGAATTACGCAACTTAGGAAGGGGGATTTTAAAAAAGGGTAAATTTTGTATAGGAAGTTAGATTAGACAGAAATTATTATAATTAAGATAAGTGATCTAGTGGGGGTCTGATTTTGAATAAAAGGGTTTTAATTTTGGCTATTTTCATTTAAGAAAGTTGTTATTTAGAATTTGAATTTAAGTTATTTAATAAAAGTTGTGTTAAAATTACATAATGTCTCATCTTTTAAAATCCTCACCTCACTTCGCAAACCACCCCAGACATAGTCATCACAGGATGGCTATGTCGCAATAAAATTTTTAAAAAAAAAATAAATTTCTTCAAATAAATTTAACTCTATTCAAACTTTTTTTCTTATGAAAAACACTTGAACGAGGAAATGAATTTTTCTAACTTTTAAAACTGTAATTTTTTTTAATATATTTTAATAATTGAAAGTATATAAAAACCCTTCAACAATTTAACCTGTTTTTTTGTTCATTAGTATTTTTTCTTAAATTTCATTAAGAATTTAGTAACATTTGAAATTAAACAATCAGAAATTTCCAAATAGAATTTATATTATTTAGTTTTTTTTAAAAATTAATTAAAAAATTTATATTTCAATCATAACAGTTTTTATTTGAGGACATATTAACGTACTCAAATGAGAAAAAATTTAAATTCCAAAAAAATTTAAACGTTTTTTTAAAATTTTCCCCCCGCTCTCAGTTATTTTCAGTATCTTTAAAATTTGATAAAATTTAATTTAACTTTGTATATACCATTAACTTTTTAGAAGTATACAGGCTCATCTAAATGACGGGTTTAATATATTTATTAAAAAAAATATCAATGGATTGAACTATTTTAAATTTATCTGATTTAATTTATAGTAAGACCTCACACACAATAATTTGCCAGTAAACTGAATTTTAAAAGTCTTTTTCAATTCTAGCTATTAAAAACTTTGATAGTTAGAACTGTAAAATTCAATTAATTTGAAATAAATTATGAAGTTTTATTTTTTAAAAAGTATAAAAAAATATTAGTATAAAACAGTTGTTTTACGCCGATCTGTTTTAATAAACATATCCGACCAAAAGTAAAACCTTGAAATTATCTTAGATTTTTTTTGAAGTTCAGTATCACATACTTTGTTCAAAAAATATGATTATTTTAGTTTTAATTCCTTCAATTTATTATACCATCTAAGCATAATACAAAAAAGGATGTATTGAAATTTTATAACTTAGGAATAACGGTTTATTTTCTAAAAAATGGCTTTTCTAGAACTTAGTCATATTTTTATTTTCGAATAATTCTTAGCCTTTCCTCAATGTCTTTTAAACTAAAATTACAAATGCATTACCGATTTTTTTCAGAGCGTTTTTTTATATTTATTTTTATTCTCTAATAAGTATATCACTAAAGAAATTTGTCATGCATTTATATTTCATAATATTACTTTCAATCTATCCATTGTCCTCAATGTTTCAAGTCAAAACAAAGAAAAAATATGTTTATTCAATTCCTACAATTAGCTCACACTCTCTATACATTTATTTATTTAGTTATCTTGGTGGAATTTTCAGTCGTTAATAGAATACATTTTAAAGCGCTCAATTGAAGTGAAATTTTATATACATGATTTTTTTTGGATGACAATACAGTAATTTAATTATAATTAATAAAATTAATTGATTAAAACTAATTATTTAAAATTACAAATACAACCACTTCGGCATCATTTTTGGCGACTTGGCGACCCTTTTGGGCGACTTGTGTCAAAACTTGAAAAGGTTTTTTTCCTCACGTTTTAAAACGTTCAGTTGAACTGAAATTTTATATACACGATTGTTTTGGATAACAATACGATACTTTAATGATAATTAACAAAAATCAATTACCACTTAATGTTGTGATTCTGTCATATGTATATTAATTGTAACTATGCAATAAAATGTAGCTAAAATAAAATTTTTCTTTGTTGATCTAAGTAGAAATTGAGTTAAAAAATTTTTTTATAATACTTGTATTTTTTTATACAAATTCATATTGTACAAAGTAGGATTCATAAAATTTAACAGTATAATTCATGTTAACGCTACAGTACAATATACTATTATTAATATTTGGTTAACATATATGTGACTGACAGTTTAATAGATTCCGAAAACTTTCCAAATGATTAGTTTGGCTGAAAAAACATAAGAAAATATGAGAGCATGTTAAGCCTAGAATAAAAAATACTGAATTGTCAGCAGTTTCGAATTTAGTACGTCACATTTCCAAGTCGGAAAATTTACAGAATCTTGAATGTCAAAACAGAATGTGCTTAGAAAACGTTATAGAAAAATTATACTATTCATAAAAGTCTGCATGAAACTTTATTAGATTTACTTGACAGAATTTATTTTCATAAATATTTAAAGAAATTCTGAAATATACTAAGAAAATAAGAAATGCAAGTTAGGTTTTCGTTTTCGTTGACATATTTCGAGACAGTTAGATTTTGAAAAATGGCTCTGAAATCGAAATGTGCGTAGAGTTTAAACTGTGTTAAAAATTTCAAAAAACAAGGATCTTTTGTCAACTAAATAAGTAAAAATAGCTCCAGTTTCAATTTCATAGAAGGGATTTAAAAACCATTTAATAAATAAATTTTCCATTTTTAATTAATAAAATGGATAACACTGAAGTATTTATGCTATCTGCTGTGTAAATCTCTATTTATAAGACTTAAGAAAAAAATTACCCTTATTTTTTTTATATTACTCTAAAATATTTTTTAAAGCTAGATTTTTTTTTCTTTTGCAATATTTTATCTAACAATATTCTGTAGACACAATTCCTCTTCAATTCTCAAGGAAAATGTTTGTATTTAAAAATCTCCAGAGACTAAAAAGAAATGAGAAAACACGGAAAAGTTTTTCATGCGGTTCAAAACAGAAAATTTGTAAAATCCTACAAAAGAGATTCGACGAAAACATATTGAACATTTTTAAGAAAAATACCAATGAGAATTAATTAGTGAAGTACCTAACAGTTGTTGCTCCTTTTAAACAAAATGTTTTTAAAACTGATCCGCTTGTGTTCTACTGGTGCTCCTCCATTTGGATTAAGAAAGAATTTTCCTGTTCAAATGAATTACATTCGATTAAAAGAAACTGATGAAACTAAAACTAGTTGTACTTCGCTATTTTGCTATTGCAAGATCTAGCAACGGGGTTACACGTGCCACAAATTCTTGGTAACACTTCAATGAAAGGGAATTTCAAGCGTATCTTCTCTATCCAATGGGGAAACTCAAATATTTAAAAACAGAAGTAATTAATTATTTCGTTTGGAACTGCGGCAACGATAATTCTTGAGCCGATTTATTTTTATTCAATCGATTGTTGTATGTAACATTATCGTCTGATTTTATATTGTTTTTCTAATAGTAGTTCTATATGTCTATATTAAGTTGTTTGTGGTTTGTTAATGAAATGATGGAAGAAAATTTGTAATGGAACGTTTGGAATTCAACAACACAAGCCTTGAAATTAGGAAATATATTACAGCAAGAAACGATACGTACTTTGAATACAATGAATGTTTTGCTGTTTCTCTTTCTAAGTGCTTGACAATAATGTCTAGACTTCAAATTGACACTTAAATATGTTTTGATAACAATAGAACTGTTCATTTCATTGCATTTATTGAAAACTTAACTATGTAATTTATTTTTGCATGTGATACTTATCATGCTGCATACTGAATAGAATACTTTACTGTTAATAAAAATAATTTTGATCGCCTAATTTTTCGCAAATGCTTTCAACTAAATCAAAAAATGATTAAAATGAGATTTTAGTTAGTTTCTTTATCAAGAAACTGGACTAAATGACTAATTGATGGAAAAAGAAGATCATGTTCTTTATGATAAATTAAAGTGTCTGCAACTTAGGATAAAAATTGAACTGAGAGAGAGAATATTATTATTAGCCTGTGTCAGCTCACGTGTATGTTTTATATAATACAGATTATGTTCTAAAACTCTGATTGGTGTTGTTTAAAAAATCTGAAATTGTTCTCAACACCTCCACATAACTAGCAAGGGTGAAAACTTAAGAAAGCATAAATTAATAAAAAATTATTATCAGTATAACAAAATTTGGAAAAAATAACAACAACAATAAGTCCCTAATATAGTTCGAGTAATGAAGGTTTATGAAGTTTTGTTATCAAAAAAAGTAAAGGAAGGAAAAATAAAATAAAATTTTAACAAACTTTTGTTTTATCCCTTTTGCTGTTGAATTAGAATTGCAGTTGAATTTTGCTGTTTTTGTTTTGTTGAATTAAAAAATATCGTACTCATAGACTTTTACAAATTGAAGAAGCATTTTATATACTTCCATCAGTTTTATCGATCTTTATAAAATCTTATGTAAAAAAAATCATCTGAAATTTGAATACACAAACACTCTTTAAAATATTTTATATATGTATTCAGACATTAAATACATAAAATTTTTATCACAAATGACATGCTGTAGTGAACAATTGGAAGCAAGTTGATTACCCCAGATAATTACACCAAACATAATCTGTGTGGTGCTGTTTTCTCTCTCTCTCTCTTTTTAATAAACTTAGCTTTTATTGTTAAATAGACAAATATATAATTATACAAAATACTTAGTAAGATTAAGATCACGCCAAAAATTTGATGTCAGCTCATGAACTAGAATAAGACATTACACGTGATCTTATCTTAGCCCAAACCTTTATTTATCGCCAACTTGGCGAATTGTTAAACTCTTATTCGGTAGGTCCTATACAAAAAAATAAATACTGGCGCGATGTGGCTCACTTTGTTTTTCTTCGTTGCCAAATGTGTGGGCTAATATGGGATTTTACCAAACTAAATACATACATAACACACACACATTACAGAAAACTCAAAATGTGAGTTAAGTATAAATTTATTCAGTACTTACGTACTATCGCAACCTATTGGCGACATTATAGGAAAGGAAAAACGTGATTGAAAATTCAACGCATACGACGTGCGAAATTGGGGTCATCTAAAACGTTGACGATTGTTGAGATAATACGTAAGTACCATTTATTCTTTGAAAGGAAACAAAGTACGTTTTAATTTTCTCATCTAAAATGAGATTTCAAAAACAATTGAAGCAAATGCTAAAGTCATTTATAAATGTGTTTGGTAGTCAACTCGTACCCTAGACGTGTATTAAACGATTTTGAACCATTCATTAAACTTTTAAATTCTAAAATAGGTATTTTTACACAATTTCTACCATATATTTTCCCCTACAACTCATATTTATCGTTTTCTACTCACATCGACCGAAAAATAAGTGGATGAAATTCTTAGAATTCGTTACCGGTCTTAAGAAATTCACATCGATTTTCCTTTTATTCTTTCACCAACATATCGTATTTCGTTAGCTATTGGTTTCTAGCTGATTCATGCATGTTGTCTCGTTAAGTATGCCATTTTTATCTTTTGTCCCCCACTCGGTGAATTTTACTGCATTAGTTACTTTGTAGAACTCAACTCATCTTGTGCAATGCATGTATTTGTCTTTCTTGCGTTTCAGGTTGCAGAGCTATTTGTTTTATTGATTGTTGTGCTTCTTGCGATATCTAAAAAAGGCAAATATATTTTCAAATAACTAAATAATGTTATAAGAAGGTATTTGGCTGTATAAAACTATTTCTCAAACATGAAAAAAGTACATTTTGTAGTGCACACGTGGCCCTAATTTATGTGTAGTGGTTGCAGCATGTGTAGCAGTTGGTGGGACCAATGGGTTCCATCAAAACACGGTTCATAAATGAAGAACCAATCCCCAAAGAAAGAAAGAAAAATAAATAAAAACTACAAAAAAAATGAAAATTTAAAACAAGAAAAAAGTTAAATGTAATATCCTGCAACTGCTACTCACTCCCTTCCCAATGAAAACGATTATATGCTCATATCAGAATTATAAAATAAGGAAGACTTGGACATAAAGAAAAACAACTCAAGGCTGAAAATGCACCAAATTCTGATTCCTGGTTCTAAGAAAGCAATCCATTGGGATGTTTTGACTAGCAATAAGTCACCTGCACATTACTCCAAGTTTTCTGCAACAAGCATTTCATCTATTCACTGTATCACACCGAGGTATTGGGTAAAAAGAAACCAATTACTGAAAGATTCATATGTTGTTGTTGTATGACAAGTGCAGATAAAAAATGCAAACTGAGTCAAAGGCATGTAGCACAGTTCTAGCCACATCACCGACTTTATCGGTATAAATGGTATCATGGCAGCAGTTGGGGTCTATGTTGAAGAGGTCGAGGCAACAGAGATGCAATCGAAAAGATGCTCCGGATCCAGCTGAACTCCCGGGCAGTGCCTGCTTTTTGTGTAGGTTCTAGCTATCGGGCATGATCTTCATACCTCTCATGTGCCCCGTCTGCATTCTGCTGATGGTAGTGGTAAGATTAAGCTCCGGGAGGCCCCATTTCTTCCGAGGTCCGTCGCAGAGCCGATGCTTTGGGACGGCATTTACATCGAGACAAGTGGTTTTAATGGGAGGGGGATCGATATTCCTAGCCTCCTTAGTGAGGGAGTCCACATATTCATTCTCCTCGATGTTGACATGAGCGTGGACCCATTGGATGGTACAGATTTTCTCCCTGGAAACTATGGTGGACAGAAGCTCGTTGATGTCTTTGGCGAGTCTCATTTTCCCTCCTTTAATGGCCTCCAGAGTAAATCTACAGTCAGAAAAAATGATGAGAACATTCTGGGGAACTGACTGTGTGAGGTAAAGGACCAGGGCGGCTTTTATAGCGATTAGTTCACTAGTGAATTTAGAAGCTATTTTTCCGGCTGCGACACGATGTTTGAGGGATGTTTGATCTGGAAGGAGAAAGAAAATGTCAGAACCTCCCCTGTCGCATTCTGAGTTGGAAGAGTAGTCAGTATAAGCGGTGATAAGATCTGGTTTAGAAAGCTTGGCAATAGTATCCCTGCCCTTTCTCTAAATGATTTCTTGTGGCTCTTTTTTCGAACACGGTTCCAGCAGGTGTATATTGATTTTAACGGTAGACGGTGGTTTGACAGCAAAGATTCATATGACCAAGCATAAATAAAATTGCCAAATGTGGTTTAGGACATGTCTGGAATGCCAAAAATCTAAAAGTCCAACGATATATGCATTCAGTTCTATCGAGCTTTACTGTACCATCCGAACTATTTCATTGTCCATATTGATATAGGTGGACTTTTACCCATATGCAAATGTTTCAGATATATGCTCACGATGGTTGATCGTTTTTCATCATGGAATGAAGGACTCCCTGAGACAGATCAATCAGCAGAAACTGTTGCAAAAGGCATGATTTCAATCTGGATTAGTCATTTTGGAGCTCCGCAACGTATTCCATCTGCATCCTAAAGTCATACCATCCGCAATTGAATTAGTTGTGACGGGCTTTATTGGATTTTCTTACTAATACTCTTGTGGCATCTTTGGGGACAGAATGGCATTATTTCAATCCAATCCTCTCAAGAAGAAACCACGATATACAGATTAGTTAAAAGATATATACTGGAACTTTAGCATTCGCGTGGTAGGAGAATAGAAGTCGGATAGTAATAGAATGGAAGAATAATAGTAGATGAATAGTAGAAGAATAGAATAGAAGAAAGACAGAAAGTTGAGATGCTGATCACCTTGAAATATTGGTAAGATATTAATTATAGAAGTGTAATTATAAATCGGGCTTTAGTGCGTTAAGGAATCTAAGGCGGATAAAGATTCTTATGATAGCTTTTCATAAAGATAGTTATCAGGATTCCAGGTGCTATTTACTTAGAATTTAGAATTACGCAGTATCAATCCTGACTACATCCCTCTAGTAAGACTTTTATTGCGTTGATCAATATATATTTAGACAAATAAATTAGATTTATTATGGAGAATTTGGGTGATCTCGATCATTTATTCCTACAAATCTAGGTCTCGTGGATGAAGAGATGATACTCCTGGGCCGAGGGGTATCACATAGTTAATCGAAAGGCAGCACAGAAGTATAAAAGTTAACCTCAGATAATAATTGTAATAAAACAAATTATGGGTAGATGCTAAAGAAGCTCTAAAAGATAGTACATGATACTTTTCAGATACACTTTTGTACGGAAGTCCCTTCTGTTTACTTGGTGAGTTTGTTACAATTATTCCCAATGTCCAGCACTCAGAATTTGTGTTCAGATTCCAAAGAAAAATAAGCGATATGGAAATAAAACTGTCTTCGTGTCCAAACAGCTTTCAAGTTGCTCGTAGGTTTTTGTATACAATAGTGTGGTCAGTTCATCCTTACAACCTATTTATTTTGTTCCTTATGCTGTAAGGCATCGAGATAAAAGGAATCTTAACAAGTAATATAAAAAAATAGTTTTAAGTCAATTCCTACTTAGATCAACAACGAAAAATTTTATTTTAGCTACTTTTTATTCATATAAATATATATATATTCATATGACAGAATCACAACATTAAGTGGTAATTAGTTTTTTTAATTATCATTAAAGTATCGTATTGTCCTTTTAATTTCAGTCCAACTGAATGTTTTAACACGTGAGAAAAAAAACTTTTCAAGTTTTGACACAAATCGCCAAAAGGGTCGCTAAGTCGCCAACGTGGCTGTATTTGTAATTCTTTAAATAATTAGTTTTAATCAATTAATTTTTATTAACTATAATTAAATTATTGTATTGTCATCCAAAATGATCCTGTATATAAATTTCAGTTCAATTCAGCGCTTTAAAATGTATTTTGTTAACGATTGAAAATTCCACCAAGATAAATAAATAAATATACAAATATATAAATAAATAAATATATAGACTGTGCGAGCTAATAGTAGGAATTGAAAATGAATTTCTATCTACAGACTAAAACTATGTTTCACTGTGAAGAGCACAAAATGTCACAGAGAGATCTTCGAAAGATGTTTTGCCTTCAGAAATTGAGGACCCCCCACATAAAAACCCAAAGCAGCTTTCCAAACTATTTCCCAAACAACCCCCGCCGCCCTAAAGGGGGCATGATAATTCTACGTGGGAGGTGTGAGCATAACGAAATGTCGAAAAAAAAATATTTTTTAAAAAAGAGATTAGCATCAAAGTACGTAATTATTGCATTCATTTAAATTAATTTAGGTTAGTATCGTTTCCTTCTTACGCAAAATGTGTGTGAGCCTCAGGGCTTTTGACACACACCCGCATCTTATAGAGATACCCGAATATAAAATCAAAATATGAATATATATATACATGTGTATTAATATGTAATAGATACTGTGTGTTATGTGTATATATATATGTATGTGAGTGCATTTTTTAAAGTTCTCTAAGAAGAAAAGAAAGTTAAAATAAATTCTTTTGTTCTTTGGTAAAGAAAAAGCAATTGCAATAAATTCAAATGTAGAAAAAGGAAAAATGAGGCGTTGTTTTCACTCTGCTGTTTAACGCAAGACGTCTTCTGAAAAATTTCATGAGAAAAGTCTGATTCTGGAAGAACTTTTATCCCTCGAACAAAAGAGTCCGATTTTTCATTTCTCCTTGTTCAGAGTATGATAAAAGAAAAAAAAATTTGAAAGTGGCAATCTCGTGAAAAGGCGATGCGTAACTTTTCTTTTTATTTTGAGCCTAAAATAGACTGGTAGAATAGAAGGGGGGGAATGCTCTTTCATAATCAATAATTTTCCAGTCTGGTAAATTTTTAAAATGTTGTAGTAAAACAATACAAAAGAGAAGAATAGTAAAAATGCGTTTGAAAAATACATAACTTTTTATCAAAATTGAGTGTTTCGGTAAGAATAAATGAGAAATTGTAGAGAAAATTATCATCATATATACAGATATTTATTAATGTACCGACCTCAATTTGTCAAATATATGACATTTAGACATGGTTTTAAAATTCATTCAGTAGAGATGAGTAATAGGAAAACATACAAATATTAATTTAATGCTATGTGCAAATGTATCTTTTTTAAAACATTTGAAAAGTAATCAGCATTTCAATTAAATAAATATATATATTTTTCTTTAAATAATATATTATTGATATAAGATTTATTTTTCTAAGGAATCAGTTTCACTGAATAATTTGGTATTTTTTTTAATTTTATTCTGATAGAAGTAATTTAGAATCTATTTAAATTAAGAATTGTGTAAAGTTAGTTTTCATTTCAAATTACTTTGATTAATGGACCTGATATTTTTTTATAAACACAAGCAAAAAGGGATTCATTTAAAAGATTAAATGTTTGATAAAACGCTAGCAAAACAAAGCGATATTGCTTTCCTTCTCGTAATTTTATATGAAAAATCTGCATTAGAAAGGCGGAAAAAGGTAGGTTCTCTCATGTAATACATAAGCAATTCTTTTCGTCTATTATACAAGTGTACCAGTTTTCAAATGTGTTTTAAAGGAAGATAAAATGAAACAATAAAAATTTAATTTATAAACTATTTAACTATTTGGAACTGTGTTAGACTATGTTGGATAAACTATTTAACTATGTCATTCACAAACTTAAAATGGCTAAATGCAAAAATTTCGATTTCAATTTTTAGTAATGAATTATCTGCTATTTTTTGTCTAACTATTCAAAGCAACAAATAGCCTTCTAATTTTGATGTATTATCGTGCAACCATTAGTAATTGCTTACAACACACACAAACAAAATAAACATATTGATTTCATCAAATTTATTGTACAGATGTTCAACTATTGCATGCTGATGGGTTAAATTTATGTGAGTCTCGAAGAATTTTGCTATAAAACTGTAAAAGTGTTCATTAGTAAATTTAACAGTTTTTTTTATGAAGACTCACTACCCTAAAAATGACCAAACTATAATTTTTTTACTTAATTTTATTCTTTGCATTATTATTTTTCGATTGATATATCACTTTTGCATGTCGGAAAGTTAGAAGTTGGATAAAACTTCATTTGAAAAATGAAAATTAACACATTAGGCAATTCGACCATGCCCTCTTTTTAGGAAAAAAAGCTAAAAAAAGTGTTTCGATAAAAAAAAAATCCAGTTTAAAAAGAGAAATAGTAACTATAAAAAAGAAGGTGAAGGGAAGAACTATATAAAGCAGGATATTACTGAGGCATTACAATAGTGTAATTTTTTTTTTTTTGTGAAATGTGTGCATGTAAAATTTTTGAATTAAGGCATTTTATATTAATAATTTCATAATTTCAGTTCTTATTTCTCATATGTATTCATACAAATATAATACTTCAATATTATTCGAAGAAAAAAGGTAAAATTTCTGTCATGACAGAAAAAAAATTTTTTTTAAACATTTTTCTTGAATTTTGTTGTGCAATTAATACTCTCTAAAAATGGATCATTTATAAAAATGTATAGTTTTGAAAAAATATGAAAGTTCAATTACTTTAAAGAAAAATGTATAACTAATGTCTTAAAGTAGTATTTTAAGTTTATTTAAGCTTATTATATTATTTTTTCCGAATTATAAACTTTAAACTGGTTTTTCTCAGTTTCTGTTTTTTCGATATATTACTGCATTCAAAATGCTAATTCTTCCACAATTATTTACCAATCTCTTCCATTTTTTCCTGTGTGTGTTATATATAAAGCATATAACAAAATTAAAAAAAATGTAGGAGATATTGGCTTTTTCGTTGAATTTTAACATGCATATCAACATTTTATTTTTTATCTAAAAAAACCCAGTTATTGTAAAGTCGATCCTTAAAGTTGTTTATAACATCCTTTAAAATATTTTTTTAAAAAATTTCAGGTCAAAAAATTAAAAAATAATTGGAGTAAGGTCTTAAAATTTTCCAAATTTTCTCCAAAAAAATTTTAATTTTTTTAAATTGAGTGAATAAAATGTGAAAAATTTCATCTCGTTTCATTTTCTTGAAAAGAATCATTATATGAAATGCTAAAATATAATTTTTAAGTACATAAATAAAAAAATGTTGAAAGGGTACCGAGTCTCCTTATAAACATAACCAAGTGTATGTAAAACTATTGCATCAAAATTGTTAAGTATTTCAACATGCACAGTTTATAAGGCTGTTTTCTCCATATGTACGAGAGAGTGAACTTGACGCGGAGCACATTTTCGGACAGAAAAAATACTTCAATTTTTATAAAAATTTGTGACATTGTGACAAATGCATTTGTTTACAATATAATATTTTTAAAATTTCAAATTTTTCATAAATAATTAGTTTTTCCTTTTAACATGTAAAAGGACAGCTCATTTAGCATTACGGTACAGGAAAAAAATGCGAAACATATTTTATAAAAGAAAAAATGTGTTAAAACTCGGATAAAAATGAGTTATTTGATAAAATAAGTGATTCTCTAAAGGATACTGAAGCCTGAATATAATATTAAAGTTGGAGTCCTTTAATATCTGAAAAAATATTCGGAATTTGGTCCCTATTCTTTAACATTAGCCGAAGACAGCCTTAATGTATAATAAACCTTTAATGGCTGATCTTTTATTTTTTTTTCTTCATTTAGCACAATTACATTCCATTCTAATAACTCAAATGCTTATAGTGATTCTATGCTCGTTTCTGAAAATTTGTAAAAATTAGCTAATAACGAAAATGACTTTTTTATTTATTTATTTATTTGTTTGTTTGTTTATTTATTTAGTATATAACAGCATACCCAAGATTCAGTCGAAAATAAATATGTACAGTGTAAAAAGAAGATATTCTAATGAATCATAATGTATTCTATTCTATAAATTCATATTCTATTTTATTTTATATTCTAGTGAAAATATCACCAACTGCTATCATAACTTTCCATAAAATATTCTCGGAATCAATCGAGAGGAGTGATTTAAAAGAAATCGGATAAGTGACTGAATGCTATGAGCTGAAGATGTGACTATTCCTCTAAAATATAGCAGCCAACACAGAATTTATTTTGAAGTATGAAAATTCGAGAATTTAGATTTAAACATACCTTAAATTTTGATTGACACTTCTATCTTACCCAATTCCTCCATTAATGATTAACTGTCATATATTCCCTCAAATAAAGACGCATTTCAGCAATAGCTCTGAAGATGAAATATTGTTCTATAATTGATTTTGTTACATAAATAATCAATTAAGTTCTCTCTTCTTGTTATTATATCGTTATTCTATCGTGGACACGCAAAAGTGAACCAAAAAACACTACAGAATTCCATAATTGTGTTCCCAATGATGAAATATTATATGAAATAAGGATAGAAAAATAATATTACACGAGAAACAATGAATTGAAAATACCAAAAAAATTCTAAGGGGGTATATTTAAATAGTTTAGCATTTATCAAAATGACTGAAAAATAGGATACTTTTTCTGAAAAGAAGCCATGCTCTTAGAATTTTACAGATATATGTGTTGAATTTTGGACCCGTAAATGAATTTGTCAATGAAGTCGAAGAATGCACAGGGTTTAATATTTAATTTTACTAAGGAATAATCAAGATATTATGAAATAAAATTTTTCTGAGTCAAATATTCCTTATGAACACCTTGTTTTAAATTATAACTGTAATCTTTGATTTGTTTGATTTCAAAAAGCTGTAAATTAAAATAGTCCTCATTATGGAGAATATAAATGCGCATGCGCGAGTGTGCTCCTTTATTGAAAGGTTACATTGCAAGTCAAATCCGCAATTAAATAATGGCTGCTTATGAAC
The DNA here is from genome assembly GCA_019973955.1 of Trichonephila inaurata madagascariensis. Taxonomy (NCBI): domain Eukaryota; kingdom Metazoa; phylum Arthropoda; class Arachnida; order Araneae; family Nephilidae; genus Trichonephila; species Trichonephila inaurata. Next base: position 49,424 of record BMAV01026552.1, on the reverse strand, counting down.
ATGATAGCCTATCATATGACACTATCGTAAGGTGGAAAACAAATTTTCAAACTGACCACAAGCCCCCACAGATAACTCAAAAAACGGAAAACATCACTCATGGACGATTCTGCCACAGTCAAGAAATTGAAAGACTATCCCAAAGACCAAAAGAAACTATTTAATTCTTACGAATGACCTTAATCTATGTTACGACAGAGTGTGAAAAATTATTCACGAAGTACCGGGTGGGCAAAAAGTCCGCAAAAACTTTAAAAATTTATAAAACCCAGAACATTAAACAAAATAAAAAACGGTTTACAGGTTTAGCATCGATAAGTCAAGGGATATTTTTTTAAAATAAGAAAAAAATTCAAAAACCACCAATAGGTGGCGTTTCGTACATAAATGAAAGAAAAGACTCGCAACTAACAGAAATAACGTTACCAAATAATTTGTTACAGCAGCAAGTGTTCCACATATCCACCAACACAAGGGATGACACATTCGAAGCGTGTCACAAATCCAGCAACGGCAGAGTGTAGAATGTCCGCCTGTATACACGACAACTCTTGGTGGATCGCATCTTTCAATTCCGACAGATTGGATGAATGGAATAAATACACTCGGGTATTTTAATATCCCTACAGCAAAAAAAAACTACTGGAGTCAGATCTGGAGATCGAGGAGGCCATATAAACTTTCAACGTTTTCTAATAATTCTTAGACTTTGTCTTCCAGATCTTAAACGATCCTCGATGGATCCAGTTTCCTCAAATCGCTGAACAAGCTTTATGAGGCGTATCACTATTGAAGGCCCTTTTCCAGTCTTCACATTTTTCTGAAATCAGAATTTACGCAGTGCAACAGTCTCTGATTCCTTGTTCATGAAAAAACAACTTCACCAACAAAGCTTTGTCTTTCTCACTCAGCATCCTTGTTTACTTAGTTGGCATGCAACGGAGAATTAGGTCTGGATCAAGAACATCAGTATTTGTAATCGCCTGTCTCATTCGCATATTTACAACTCAGTCGTTTGTACCAGCGCCATCTGTCGGCAGGGTTTTTCTTATCTTAAAAAAATCCCGTGACTTATCAATGCTAAACCTGCAAACCGTTTTTTATTTTGTTTAATTTCCCGGGTTTTATAAACTTTTAAAGTTTATACGGACTTTTTGCCCACCAGGTACTTTTCTTGTCAAAAGTGTCAGCAGGATGGGCTCTATGATTAGCGACTCCTTTCTAGATGTAGACATGGCGGGACTTATTAAGGGAGATACTAAATATTTTGAAGCAAAGCAAAGAGGTAATGTTAACAAATACAAATTAAGTTCATAACTACATTGTGTCAACTAATAATTAAGTGAGGGAATTGAGTGAACATGTACAACTGCATTCCGCCAAAAAAAATGTCTAATGTAAAAACCGAATAGTGAATCCTCATCAAGTTTCTTGTGAAACTTAATAAATCAGTTACGGAAACACTTCAAATCCTAACTGAACCTTATGGCGATAAAACTTTGTCTCGTGCTTGCGTGTTCGAGAGGCATAAGCAGTTTTCAGGGGGAAGGGACAGTGGAGAGAATGAGGAGCATGCCGGGCGCCCAAGGTGAGCGATTACAGACCAAAACATTGCCAAAATTCGTGATGTGATTCGGTTTGATTGAACATTAAGCGTTCATACAGTGACGGAGTTGGTTAAATTGGATATGGAAGCTGTTCAACGCATTTTAACTGACGAATTACACATGAGAAAGATTTGTGTAAAGATTGTTCCAAATGTTCTGTCCGATGACCAAAACAGACGTGTATTTAGACATGTTAGAACATATTGCAACTGAGCCAAACGTGTCGGAATCGATTGTCACATGTGAGGAGACATGGAGTTTTACCAATGACCCAGAAAATAATCGCTAGTCGATGCAGGTGAAGTCTCCAGGATTCCCAAAATCTAACAACACACGCATGTCAGAATCAAAATCGAAGATAATGTTAACTGCCTTCTTCGACATTGATGGAGTTGTAATGATTGAATGGATTCCCAATGGTCAGACTATTGATCAATACTACTACATTAAGCACTAAAAAGACTTCGTAAAAAATTCGGAAAACAAGGCCACAGTTTTAGAGTTACGGATGGCTGTTGCACCAGGACAATGCACCTGCTCACACAGCCCTATATGTCAAGCAGTTTCTGACCAGCAAAAACATTACTGTGATGGGACATCCTCCTTATTCACCTGATTTGGCTCCATGCCACTTTTTTTTTATTTCCTACAGTTAAATCTTGCTTAAAGGGTACCCATTTTACTTAAGTTGAAAAGGTTCAGGTAAAAACAGAAAATTTTCCAAAGAGCCTTCCAAAACCTTCGTTCCAGAACTTATACCAACAATGACAGCACCGAATGCAGAAGTGTGTGAATGCTGAAGAGGAATACTTTGAAGTGGATAATGTCACAAAGAACTGATTCTGAAAGCACATTGATTTATTGAACCAGTCTCGTTTCTTTTGTGTCACACCTCGTACCCCCGTTTTAGAGATTCTTTAAATCAAGAGGCGAAATCTATTGAAATATTTTTCAATACATTAAGAGCTTAGTGATGGGACTCCTCAGATAAAAGTAAAAATTCTATATATAGTCATGCAATATAATGAAAAACTTAACGAAAAACGGGGAAGTAATGGCTAGTATATATATATACAGGTACCACCTCATACACAAAAATTACTCTTTCAAGCATAAAAACTCTAATCTAAAATATAAAACATCGAAAAACAACTGTACTGTAATAGATGATGAGAGTTCATAAAAATGAGCAATTGTCATCAAAATACATGAGGGAGTGGAAATTTTCCTTTTACCCTTTTGTATGATATGATACAATATCTTTTGATTGAATTGGCATGTAAAAAACTTCTTTTTTACGAACGACAATAAGGGGAAAAAACGCTTCAAATGAATGAGCCATTTAATACCTTTGTGGAGATAAGTTTTTTGGTAGAAAATATACCCTTTTACATTCCATAATCATATTCTATTTATAAGATTACTGAATGAGAAGATATGTGCATTCGCAGGAAATGGAATTTACATCTAAGAGCCTTAATGGGATCGTCTTGAAAGGTAGTCAAAAGCTTTTTCCACTCTCACAAAGGAGTCGGAATGGAATGGAATTTCGAAGTATAGGTAACTGTTTAAAATACTTTTATTGCAGATAAAACCTTTTTATCCAGTCAATTTGTGTAGTATTTCCATGCTTTAAAAGCCTGAGATAAATCGATAAGTTATTAAATTGATGCTAAAAGTGGTAATTATTGGTAAATGTAAGAGATTCTATAATTTCTTTCGTTATATGTTTAAATATTTGTCTGAAATTTTTTGTATATTTATTTAATGTAAGATATAATACAGTTGTTAAATATACAGAGAAAATCATTTAAAAGGAAACTGAGGGGACTGAAACATTTTTAGTGTTAAAGGATATCGAAAATAAAACATATATTCAACAAAATTAAGTTTAGAGTACATTTTGTTTACATAGATATGTATATATGCCTGTATTTCATAAAAATCAATGAAACAAAAACATTCACAAGAACTCAATACAATTTGGAACAAAATATTTACAGATTTTCGTTTTCGTGTTTTGACGGACAGATCAACAGCCTTAAGAAGCTCCATTTTCATTTTAAGCGAAATAGCAGTTTGCTTTCCCCTGAGCTCTTTATCATTGTGCTCGTAAAAAAAATCTTCTAAAATGAAAAAAACGCGAGCCAAACTCATTGATTTTTAATCACGTTGCTATGTACTCACCACCGAATTCCAAAGCCAACTGATGAAAAATTAGGTGTTTTTGTGTGATGTTTGTAGAGGTGGAGTGTGAAAGTAGCATAAATAAACAAAATTGGCTCGTGTCATAGGCTATACAAAGAAACAGGCAGGCTATACAAATATTCCAAAGCCAAGTTAGCCTTCTTTCTTCAAATCGTGTGAAAGCTCTTTCTTTTCACACTTTTTAAATCTCGCCTGTGTGGCTAGTGTTTTTCGTATTTTGATCCTTCTGACAAGGGAAATCTTTCCATAATAAACAATTTTTATTTCGTTTTAAGAGAAAAAAAATACATGAAAATCGATAGCAGTTTGTCGAGACCGTTGTATCATTTCGTCTTAATCGTTATTTCGTCTTAAGTGTTTTCGCGTTAAACGTATTTCACTGTGACGAAAATCTAAAATTCAGAGATACTTAAGCTTATTACATGCAAAATATGTAAATATCTGAAACTCACCGACAAACAACCATTGATATATGGCGATCTGTGATTAGAATGGATCGAATTTTGATTTTCGTATATATATATATATATATATATATATATATATATATATAAAATATATCGCAAATAATATTTGTTGTATACTTTATTTTGTTAAGAGTGAAAACAAATAAATATTTCATTTTGATTTTAAAAATTATATTTATTTGTATTCCTTCCAGGAGAGTAAGAGCTTGAAGTTGTGAATTCGATGCGCATATGTACTCACTTTCTTCTAATTTTTAATTGCTTTTAGTTCTTAAAAATAAAAATACTTTTTTAAGAAGATATTATGTCTGTGAGTTTAACCAAGCGTAACTCAGAAGCTTTCTTATATTAAAGTAGATTTTCATAATGTAAATAAATCCCCCTATAAGCAATTATATTTATAGGGTCTTAAGAATTAAATTCGGAACATACGTACTATCTCAACGATGCCATCGTTCAATACAACTCTCCAAGTTGTAATAAGTAATTCGATAATACGTAAGTGCCTTAAATTCTTGTCTGAAAAAAGGAAACTGATATACTGATATCCTATCAGATAGGATCTCGTTTGCTAAAAATGGATAGTGATGAATTGTTATCATATTAGGCTTATTGGATAAAGAAAAGTTAATTTAATACCTTTTTCAAATATCTTTCTATTGGCTGACATGAAAGAATGTTATCCGGATGATGGCTGAAAGAAACCCTGTCCATAAATATGATATTATTACGAGATAACATAACATAACGAATGATGTGTAATTAATGTTAAAAATAGTGTATTGATTTATATGTATCTATTTTATGTAAAAACTTTAAATTTGTCAGCAAAGCTGTCCGTAATAAACTTGGCGAAATATTGGCGATACAGCCAAGTTGGCATCATTCTTGGCAACCAAATTTGATGGGTTGGTGATCATTTTTGGGGACTTGGCTATCATAAGGATTTTTCTGGAAATTTCTGGAGAAATAAACGTCACATTCTATACTGTAAGCGGATCTTTTAAGAAAGGCAGTCGTGCAGACTATACATAGTAGTCACTCGCTGAAACTGAATCAGTATTGTTTTGAAGAGTCCACTAGCGATTATAGTTGCTTGCAAATAAACTGTACGTACTTGTACTTTAAGGCACTGATAATTGTGTCTGCTAACAGTAGAAGATGTGAAAACCTACTGGGATTTATTAAGCGAATTTTAGTGCTGCATCCTGTATTTTAAAAATTGTTTTTCTACAATAAATTTTCATTGCACCAGAATTTTTGCTCGATGAGACTGATAGCATAAAATCCTCGAAACCCGACCTACGTAACAATATTGTAATGATTTATTTACTTGACGAAAAATTAAAAAATATGAAAAAATAAAGCATGAACAACAAATTACTACGTCAAACTTTTACTTTCAATATAACAGAAGGGAATGAATTCAACCTTTGTAAATGCAAATTCATGTCTTTAAATTTGCAAGAATGTTATATTTCTCGAATTGTGTGCGCTCACGCTTATTTTTAATATGTTCTTTAAAACACAGGAACTCCTAAATTATACTTTCAAACCATTTCATAGGTATGTAATTAAAGTTTTTTTATATTTTTGTACAACGAATGAAACTTTTTTTGTCATAAATTAATCAAAATATATATGAGGGTGTATTATTTTTGTGGACTTAACAATAATCACGGACCTGATGATTCAGGTGTAGATTTTATGATTCTGACTTTCACGGTGTTCTCAGTCGAAGTTTCTGTGTTGTGTTTCACTTTTAACAGATCGTATTTGAATATTTACTGATCAGTTTATTATCCTTCATAATGTTTAACCAATTAACTCTGGCACTCCGGATTGAGAACACACTACTACGTGTGTTACGGAAATCGAGCAATGACGAGTATACTCATCAATCACAGATAGGGATTGAAATACTGGTATACCGGGATACCAAATACCGGTATTTTGAGCCATCTGTACAATTTTTTTTACCGGTATTCACAAGTTTAAATACCGTTTCTTCGGTATTTACAAGAAATTTTTTCAATTACTTCCATTTATATGTTCAGGGATCTCCAACATAGCAAAATAGTATACGTTTTTGCTTTCATGTCTCCCAACAGGCGAAATTAATTTACACTGTGATTATAAAATTGCACCGTTCAATCAAAAGAAATGATAAAATATGTGAATCTACCAAGAAGGCGAGCCAAGAGTATCCAATTACAGCACAGAGCGATACTGCACATGCGCAGGATTCGTAGTTTGATAAATCGTATATGTGAATGACTGAATATTAACGTCGCACTGTTCAGCTACATGGGGCTTTTGGCGATGGACCTCATAATTTTGAATCATGGTCAAGTGAAGAGGATGACACCTGAGCTGGTACCCTCTCTCCTTTCTACCACACCGCACCAACGGGAGGACGTTTGAGCTCTCTACAGATTTAACGTGCATTGCTTCCGTACACGGCGGGTCTTCAGTAATACTGGGCTCGAACTCGGGACATGCCAGCCACGATCCTATACCTTGGCCACTAGGCTACCATGGCCCTATATAATGGATTAATTGAGTATTAATATCACATTTTAAAGTAATATGCAGGCTGGTGACGGAATACGTATTTTTCATCGACAAGAGACGATAATAGGCACCTGTGCTTGCATCTCATTCTCGAAACTTCACATCGCGCCATCTTGGCGAAATAGAATCTCGAAAGATTTATGCGCATCAACCTTCTACATAGGAAGTCTTTAGTGTTACCAGGACTCGAACCTGCGAATCAACAGAAATAAAACCAATCGTAAGTTCGTGACTTCACTTCCCTGATCACTTGATTAGTGAGATTACCATAATTATATAGTGGTTAAAGCAGTAGAAACTTTGATGATTATAATAGATAGATAAATAAATTAATTAAACAATTTCTTTGAAAGTAATATTGACATCTGACCACTTGCGAAAAATTATTTTTAAAAAAATTTTAAATACATATTTGTGTGTGTGTGTTTGGTTTTCAGATTTATTTAGTAAACTATACAAGGTGTCTCAGGATCAGTGAAACAAACTTTAAGGGGAGGTATGGGACATTTCAAAGATTCAGGTTTGCTTAGCAACCCATGGTCGGAAATATCTTCATTCGGCGCTAGATGGCGTTGTTCACAAAAGCAGCTTAGGAAACAGACCTGCATTAACGCAGTCATTTGAGGAATATGGAACGTCTTAGGACAGTGTTTCTCAAACTGTGGGGCGCGCCCCCCTTGAGGTGCGTGACAACTCTACGAGGGAGGCTGACAATGAAAGTCGAAACAAAAAAATTTTCAAAAAATTTATTTTTAAAAGTAAACAAAAAATTAAAAATAAAAAATAAAATACTTTTTATCGTATTTAACATAAATTTCATCACAAATTTATTTCTTAAAAATCTAATTTCGAAATTTCACTTTGCCATCTTGGCACTGTCTAAGTTTTATCCATCAATCAACATAATCTTGTAAGTTAAAATTTAATAAAAAATAAACCATCGAAAAGTTGGGATCACTCCCCTTTAAACCGTTTTAGTGGAGTATTATTTTTTGGTGGAGGAGAGAAGAATAAAAAAAGAAATAATTTAAACAATTAAAGTCAAACATTGCCACTTTTGCAAAAAATTTAAATAATTTTATAAAATTTTTTGGGAAAAATATTTGAAATTATAAAATCCAAAAATTAAGTTTGCGAAAAACCCTTATTAGGTAGGGGGACTTAAAGGTTAAGGCTGTTTTAGCCCCCGGGTATAATTCTTCATTGGTTGTTGGGGCACAAAATTTTAGGAAGGGGGGCATTAATTAAATTTGAGAAAGCATGTCTTAGGAACATCAAGCTGGCAGATATACACCTGATTTACGGACTGGAACAAGGAAATGCACGAGCAGCAAAAAGATTGTATCGTGAAAGGTACCCACAGAGAGATGCACCGAACCGAACCGCCGGATCCGGATATTTGCTAATTTGCATCACCGTTTACGGGAATATGGATCTTTACAAGGTAATAGGAATAGTAAGTGACAGCCACGCATTCCAACGGGCCACGGTATCCAACGAATTTTGTTCCATGCATAGGACAAAATATGTTGGATACGTTCGAAAGAATTTGAGTAAAATGTTTGTTCGAGTCACTCGTGGTCCACCCTCACTCTGCTTGTTACCTGGTACTACCAAAATACTGACCTACTAAAATACCGAATACCTATATTGAACTTTTGGTCCGATATTGCAATCCCTAATCACTGAGTAAACGTCGCTGTTAAAACATTGGATCTAAAAGATGGGTTTATTTTATAAAATTGCCAATTTGCCATTTTGTTCTTTAAATTTCTAATTCTTGCAGTACTTTTACCCCACCCTCCTTCATTTATACGTCATCCACGTGTGCTATGTTAATGTTTCATTAGCGTCTGTTGATTTGATTTTCTTCAGATCATAACTCGACCATCTAACGCATGGATTTTGATTCATCGCTACAAATGACAGATTCTCTGAAAGATAAAGGTTTATTTACTTGTATCTTCGCAAACATGATGTATCTTCCTTTATGATGTATATCATTATTTGGCTAACATAAACATATATTACATACATATTATTCGAAAGACGCATGGAAAGTTAAGTACATATAAAGGTATGAATTTTAAAAATGAATCAGTAAACTCAACTTATCAATTTTTGCCCCTTTTAGGCTAACATCTGTTGTAAAACATTATCATCACACATAAATAGATTCATTATGCGAACTTATACACGGTTTCAGCCGATGCATACGCGGACGCATGAGTTCATCTTACTTCTTTCATATTTTTTATATATTTGCTTTAATCTTGTACTGGCCAAAATATATTCTAAGCATCTTTAAATTTGAAAATATGTTTTGTTTTTCTCAAAAATTATGATTCAAATAGCCAATGGTCACTACCTTTCTACGCAATGACGAGTAAACTCGTCATGACACAAAATCCTGCAATTTCTCCATAACGTGTATACTCGTCAAACACACGTTAACTGGTTAATAAAAATTATTTTACTCTTAAGTTTGGTCATCGACGATAACAGTGTTATTCGAAAATTAATTTCCTTTACTTATATTAGTAAAATTAAAGAGAAAATCTAAGTTAAACCTAATTTAAATGATATGTCAAAAATAATATTTAGTTTTTGAAAATAATATTTACTAAAAAAAGATGAAACATCGTACAACAGCTCATTCAAATTCCACACTTCATAATATCAGATCTTAAACCAAAAGTATAGAAAATTGAGAGATATCAGATGTGACAGAAGTTTCCCAAACTTATTCAAAATAGTGAAACAAAGGAATTTAATTATCTTTAAATCCTAGCATTAAATTAGATTTGAAGATGCTACTGTTCCGAAGAAAATTAATGGAAAACTTAGAATACTTCTGCATTCGGAGACGTTTGGTGTAATCAGAATATCTTTAATCTCTTAGAGATCGATCACTTAAAACAAATGACAGTATCAAGTACCTCTCCAGATAATTAATGTGTAGTCTTCCTATATTGAGAAAAAATTTGGTTTAATTAAATATGTCGATTTAACTTTGTTTCATACAAATGCACAGCAATTTCAAAATATCATTGAAAGGATAAAAGTATTTGCTTTGTAAATTCAGATGAATGGAATAAGGCCACTTATAATTCTAATAAATTATTCCACATTTGAAGTAGTTTCTCATATATCTACTTTTACAACTATGGAGAGTAATTTATTTATTTGGAAGATAACAAAAGAAAAGAGACATTTGTTTTTCTGAACTGTTAACATTGTGCTATTTTTCCTGAAATTATAAAGAATGGAAATCAAATCCCTTTCAAATAGAATTGCACCCAATTTTAACATTAAATTCCGACTACACTATCCTATACAGAAGGAGTTCTTTAACTTATCAGGGTGGCGATCCCATCTTTTGTTCAAAAATTTGATACGACCCACATAAGCATTGCAAAAAGTTTACACACGCTTAGGTACTTCTATCTGTTTTATATTTCTAGTATATTATTATTTTGAAGTAAAAACCATAGGCCACAAAAAGCTTTTTACTTTGAATATAACGATATAGAAGTTTTAAGGTATCCGACTACGTTCGGAACCATGATTTTAAAAAAGCGCATAAATAGATAATTTTCATGATATTTAGTGTCACTTAGATTAGAATACATGTATAAAATTGTTTTAAGGACATTATGACAAAAACAATTTATTTAAATACAATATTTCGGCACAAAATTAACTTAGAATAACCTTTTTTCAAAAAGTTCACCTTTTGTGAAAAATGCTTCTATTGTATTAATATTTTACCTGTATATAGCTCAGACCTCTGTACAGAGGCTCAACTATGAGTTTTGAAAATTTCACATTATTTTCCGAGTTACAACCATTTGAAATAATTATCGGCGTATTTTCTTAAATTTCTCCCTTCTGTTTTCGTAAAGCATGGATAAGCTGACTTCCAAGTTATGCACTTCAAAAATTCTAGTTGAGCCTCTGTACAGAGGTCGGAGCTATATACAGGCAAAATATTAATACAATAGAAGCCTTTTTTACAAAAGGAAAACATTTGGAAAAAAGATTATTCTAAGGTAATTTTTTGCCCAAATATTGTATTTAAATAAATTTTTTTGTCCTTAAAACAATTTTATACATGTATTCTAATCTAAATGACACTAAATATCATAAATATTATCCATTTATACTCTTGCAAAATCACGGTTCCAAACATAGTCGGATACCTTAATTAACCCATTCACTGCCAACTACAAGAAATCTCGTTGTTCCGACTGAAATTTTAGATTGATTACATATCTCCATTTAAAATAGGAATTATTAACAAAAAATATTTTTAAAAAATTTAAGTCAATTCTCCTACTTTGAATGGAAGAATAGAAAGCATTTTATTAACGATTGAAAATTTGAGCACCCGGGCGTACATTGTTACAACAATGCACACCCGGTTTGGCTAGATTGGCTGAAAACCCGGTTTTCGACGCCAACTTTTGTCATTGTTTTAACAGTTACACTGTTACAACAATGGAGACGAATCTAAGTTGACGTTGAAAATCGGTAATTAATTTAAATACATTTAATTAATGAATTAATATTTGAGAAGAAACTGTATTAACATCAAGTGTCATCCAGTACATGTTTTAAAAAAATTTATTTGAGCTTGACTGGATGAATAGAAAGTATTTTATTAATTTTATTTATTTGACCAAGATAAATATATAAATATATAGAGGAGTGTGAGCTAATAGTAAGAATTGAAAAAAGATGAATGAAAAATTTATATAGTGCAAAAACTATATTAATTATCATTTATTATTAAAATTATAACTTCGACGATTAGATTAAAACATAATAATATATATATATATATATATATATATATATATATATATATATATATATATACTAGAGAGGGTTGAGGATATATATAGGCATATATACATACATAATATATATATAATATATATTTTAAGTAGATGCAGTATATATTATTAGCAAAAATCAATCCATAATAAGTGATATCATAATATATCACAGATATAATAATCACATATAGGTCTGTTACACTCAACAGTAATAACACAATAAGCAGTGTTATATATAAAATACACTAAGTAAAGACATTATTCACAGTATAGTAAGCCGATGCTTTATCAAAACAATACCTACATATGCTGGTTTACATCAGACTCTGCACTTCCGCATGACATATAACATTATATACATAGCTGATTATAATACTTACAGAATATATATATATTGTTACATATACTAATATGGTTACAGATTACATATATCTAATAATATGGGTATATATTCATATATGTAATTACATATATATATACGCTCAACATTGCATGTATGGTCGTATAATATAATGCATATATATATATATCCATAGATATATGATATTATATTGATGCATATATAACGTGGTAAGATATTGTTTATTGATATGTTACAATTTATATATGATATAAAATAAATAGAGTTATATATATATATATATATACTATATTATACAATTATATATTTACACTATATATATATATATATATAAATATATATATATATATATATATATGAATGCATTCCAAAAATTAAAAAAATATTTTTATTGTTGTTGCTGTGTATGATGAGCTTTAAAGCAAAGATCAAAACAAAGTGCTGGGTTATTGAGACACACTGGACAAAAATACATCCCCTCCTCCCCCTTTTTTTTTTTCACTTTGTGCACATTCGACATGGCTTTATAGTTATTTTTTTTCTGGGGAGGAAGATGTTCTAAGTATTGAAAATCAGTTCTATTTGTTGTCAGTTGCAGCTTTCTCCTGCATTGCTGCAGTCGCCATCAAATAAATGCATAATAACCGATTCCCTAAATTGATGCATCCTCATCCTCTTATTAAAGCGATTTCTTTTATAGAGCTCGTATGCATTTTGCAGGAAGATTTCAAAGTAGGGTAAAGCTATTTTCTTGTATTAACAGATGGTTTTCCTGCGGTCTGCTAATTATTACTTATGATTTCATTTTTATTATTTTACAACACTTTATAACTAGCATCGCCTTATAAGTTTTCCCCTGAATGAAAATCTGACATAACATCTGACTGTCGCCTGATGAAATTAGGTAACGAGCTTGTAAAATCAAGAATAACGAAAAGAAAATATTTGTATATGAAATTTTTATTGAAAAATCCAGTACGAGATAACTCGTAAGTGGCACTCGGCACAGGAATTTTATTCAGTAACGTCAGGCTACGAGTTATCTCGTATATAGTGTTATTTTTTAATAAAAATTACTGTAAATGCTAACACACATCACTCAATAAATCCCGAGCCTAAATAATAAAACAACAACTTTTAGGCAAAATTGAACTTGATTTCTCGAGATACTCCCCTTCACGAGTGACACATTTAGCCAAGCGCTCTTCTAATTTTTAATACCTTTTTCGTAGACCGATTTGTCTTTGCTCTCAAACTAGGCTTCAATTTCGGCAATTACTTCTTCATTTGAGCCAAATCTCTTTCTCTGTAACAATTCTTTCAAGATCTGCAAACAGTCAGTAGTCACTAGAGTCCAGATCTTGACTGTACGGTGGGTGGGAAATAAGCATAATTCGTTCAATTTGACTATCGTTTTCATGAAATTGTGACATGGAGCATTGTCTTGGTGAAACAACACTTTTTCTTTTGCATTTGAGGACGTTTTTCCTTTATTTTTTTTCATTCAGTTTATCCAATAACGCTATATAATATTCACTATTAATTGTTTTGCCTTTCTCAAGGTAGTCATTAAACAAAATTTCCTGTACATCCCAAAATACGGACGCCATAACCTTTAAAGCTGACGTTTGAGTCTTCGGTCGCTTTGGACGGCTTTCACCGAGTGCTGTCCACTCAACTGGCAATCTTTTTGATTCAGGCGTGTAGTAATGAACCCATGTTTCATACATTGTCACATATCGGCGTAAAAATCCTGTTTATTTCACTTAAACAGCAAAACACCGCTCTGAATCTTCGATGCGTCGTTGTTTTTGATCGACAGTGAGCAAACGTGGCAATCACTTTCAACACAGCTTTCTCATAGACAAATGATCATGGAAAATAGTGAACGCACTGCCGTCTGAACCCTTTAAATACTCTGCTATCTCACGTAACTTCAATTTCCGATCTAAAATGATTTTATGGACCTTTTTGATGTTTTCTGGAGCAACTGCAAAGTTTGGGCGACCTGAACGTTCAGCGTCGTTTGTGTCTGTGCGACCACGTTTTAAGTCTGCACTTCACCTTGTAACCGTTTTTGGCGATAAAGAAGCAATCCGAATAACATTTAACTCAAACCATTTGTTTTGCTTGAACAATGTTTTTCCCCATCAAAAAGCAATGTTTAATTAACGCACGAAATTCTTTTTCATCCATGGTTTCTAAACAAACAAAAGTTGCTTCACTAAAACCGCTGTAACTTTTCAACTAAAAAGATATCAAGAAATTTTGACACGTGCGTTTGAAAGTTAGTACTACTAGGTTAGGCTTAGAAAGTTAGAAGGTAGCGCCATCTATATGTTAGGCCCGGGACTTTTTGAGTGATGTATTACAATAAAATATTAATAAGTATTATTATATTTCCTAAAATTGCATGTTTTCTTAAAAATAAAACCTTAGCACCCAGGGCAAGAAGCTCTAAATTTACCTGGCAATTAATGGGCTAAGCAACGAAATAAAAGTAAACATTTTATAAAATATAATTACACGGTAAATTATATATAAACTCTATACAGTATAATGCCGTTTATCCGAACGTTTGTTATCCGGAGCGTCAAATATCCGGACCATTGTTTTTTTCTTTGTCAACTACATCTACTGTATATAAAAATGCATGGAATAAGCTGTGGCCAGATTTGGAAGGCGAAAAAGACTTCAAGGAGAAAGACTTTGTCCAATCAATTCCAGGATTTCAAGAATGCGATGAAGATGTAGAAACCTGGATGGCATGTGATTCAGAAGACTGTAGATTTCAAATGCTAAATGATGACGAGATTGTGACTTCCGTGCAAGAAGAATCCGACCCTGTCGACGATAAAACGGAGAAAGACGAGGGCAACAACAACGAAAGTAGCAAGGGTCCATCAAATGCTAACGCGTTTTCTGCGTTAGAGACAGCTATGGAGTGGTACGAACATCAGAGTGCTGTCCTACTCAACTACTGCTGCTCAAGAGAATCAAAGATCTTCCTGCGAAAAAACGAAGGTGTACAATGGTGCAGCAAAAAATAAGTGATTATTTTCCACAATAAAGGTAAAATTGCGACACTTTGCACCTATTTTGCTTTTTCTTCAAACACGTTTCCCGCATGTGATGATTTTCAATATTCGTATAGTGTCTGGTTTCATATACTACATGGATCGCATTCGATTTTCGGTTATCCGAACAATCGCTTATCTGAACGGTGTCCGATCCCAATTGATTCGGATAAACGACGCGCTACTGTAATATGTTTATTAAGTTCACTTCTGAGATCATCTTTAATGAAAAACGGCATATGCAAGATTTAAGTATCAATTTGAAGGATGTGCTTGATTACTTTTAATAATGTTGTTAAACTTTAAAACTTTTAATTATGTTGGAAATAATCAACCCCACCTGACGAAGCACTTCCTCAGTATGCTTTAGATTCACGTTTATGGTTGTTAAAGATGAAAATATCGTCTCACATAAATAAGTTGTAAGATAATGTAGAAGATACTGCATTGCAGTTTCAGAAATTTTTGGAAATTATTTAGTAACTCCTAGCCACACACACAAAAATTTTCCAAAGATTTCGTGTTAAAATCAATTTGCAACCCGAATGTGTTGATAATAAGTTCTTGTGACTTTAGTGGCAAATGAGTGATTTTTTCAACAGAGTTTCCAATATGAATCTAAAATAAACAATTAAATCATTATTAATAATAATGGCCAACAAGTTATTTTATGCAAAAAGATGCAACTTTAATATTTAATACATTATATTCTTCAAAGTCTCCAATTTAATTTTTTTATACTTTTAACTTTCTTTCATCAGTAAGTCTTAACACTTTTATAATTCTAACATATCAATGATGAAATAATTTTCTATTATATAACGATAATTGATTTCAGGAAATGATTATATATGCATTATAATTAAGAAAATAATTAAAGAAATTCGCTAGGAATAATAGTAATTAAAACTCTAAATATTTGTATTAAAAACTAAAGAAGTTTTTCAAATAATTCACTCAGAAACATAGATATGGATACAAATATTACTTTAGCTTTGTATTTTTATACGTTGTTTCCATAAACATATTGCTCTTTTTTAACATATTCATCATTTTACGGATTAGAAAGTTCTAACGGCGAATTCATTTAAAAAAATATGAGCTAATATGGAAAGAATACAGAAATGACTTATTAGCTCTTAACTTTTGACTTCCTTAGAAAAACAAAATAGAAATATGCACAATTTATTAAGAACATTTCATTTTTAGTAAAGACAATGTCAATGTTTATTTTGCTTATAGAAGATTATTTCAAAATAATTCATTCAGGTCGAATAAGCATATTAATTTTTAAATGGTTTAGTCTGAAATTTCTGATTAAGCAAAACTGTAAAAGATCAAGAGGCGTAAACTATAACTTATGATTTTAACTTCCTGATTCAAAAAAAAGTTAGAAACATTGCTTCGTATCGAGCAATAAAAAAATTTAATCAATTTTCAAGAGATAAGTCTTAGTTTTTCAGCAACAGAGATTTCTAAGATTTATTTATTTTTAATAAGCTTTACCTATCCGTTAAGACTTTATTTGATCTGAAGGCAGAAATTAAAGATTATGATGTACTCATTATTTGTATGTTCAGCAAAAAACAGAAGGAAATTTCGGAATTTCAGACATAAATCTTTCAAAATAATCAGATTGCAATACTGATTTTGTAACATTTCCTTTTAAAAATAATTGAAAGAAATGATACTTCTAATCATTTAAAAGTCAAGAAAGCGAATAAAAGTATGTTTTATTAAATAAATAGTAAAATTAGGAAAATCTCTTGTTCTGTATCTCATTTTTTATTCAAGATAGTATTAAAGCATGCAGAGTATTCCATAATCTACAGCCTAAGTAGAAATATTCCTAATAATGATTTACCTTAGAAATTTCGAATTTTTTTTTAAAAAAAAATTGCTTCCATAAAATGTGCTAAATTTCTTTAGGAAACTGAAGTAAAGTTTATTTAAATTATTAAATAATACAAAATGCCATAGAGAAGTGTAATTTTAAATTATAGATCAGAGTACAAATGATGGACCCGATTTTAAAAAAAGAATATTTTTGAAACTATTGCGTATAATACAATAAGTGGTATATGAATGTAGAGAGAAAAATATAAAGTATTTTTTCCGTAAATGATCAACAGCACATTCAAGGTCACTGTGATTGTAATCCAAAAATGGCGACAGTGACAGAAAAAAGTTTTTACGTATTAAAGTATGCGCGGATTTTTTTCAGTTATTTTAGTGTAACATGCATTTAGAAATCGCTGCGGAAAAGAAGCACCAACCAACAAGAGCATTCTGCGAAAGAAGCATCAATTTAAGAAAACAGTTTGCTTGTGCAAAAAGAAAATCAAAGGTAGACCTAGCGTCTAGGACAGGGGTGGCGAACCTTTATGGATCAACGTGCCATTTTTTCGAAAAAAAAAAAGCTTAATGAGGTATAGACGTGCCGTCAAATAATTCTTACTTGGGATTATTGAGAAAATAATAAAGCAAATTACTAACAACACAAAACACTTTATTTACTACGAAAAAATACATTTTGCCTTTTATAATAGTAAATGATTGAGTTATTCGTGTAATTAAATTTAAGTAACATTAGTGTGACTTTTGTTGCAGATTATATATATAGATGACAAATAACTTAGATTAGGATTGTAAGATGTTACACTTTTAGCGGAATACATGGTGAATTGGAGTCATCTGCCAAACGGTTTCTAAACGAGGCTTTAGTGTTATTCATCTCTGAAAATAATGACTTGTAGGCATAGGTCGAAGAAAATATCGTTAAAATAGTATGAGTCTGCTTCTTCAAACAGTTAAATGTATCTGGTATCGAGTTAAATGTTTCCAAAATTTCGTTATTGGCATTTTTACTTATATTGCTTGTTAATCTTTCTGTTTCAATCAATTCCACTTTTTCCTTGTTTCAATACGTTTTTGAATTCATATTGAACTAGACTAGAAATCACTAAGTTACATTTCAAAAATTTTCGATTTCCAACCTATCAAATTGGGACAAGTTCAGTTTAACAAAAGATGTCTCATCTGGGTACATAATAAACTTGAACGTTTCTGATAATTCTTTGAACTGAGAAAATCTCTCTGAAAATTCCTTGATTGAAGAATCATTTAGGGAAATAAATTCTTCAGTAACTATTTCTTTGTCTGGTTTCTCCTGTAGATCTTAATCTTTGAAATAGTTTTTCAAGTTTGGAAATCCGTGTAATAATATAGTTTCTAAACTAAAATGCAAACCATTTTGATCGGTGGCGTGCCCAAAATATTGTGCAGCGTGCCATCAATGGCACGCGTGCTAATGGTTCACGATCCCTGGTCTAGGAAGAAGCAGTGGGGAGAGTGATGCAGAGCTTTGTTTGAAGTTCCCGGATATCTACGAGAGTTGCCGCCTGTAAACTTTGAATGCCCAAGAAAACAGTTTGGAAACTTTAATGAAAAAAATTAAATTCGAAGTCGTATCATTTGCAATTGATACAACAAATAACAAAGGACGACATGTAAGCATTTGTGCATCATTACGAGCCATTAATAGAGTGAGGCTACAAAATTTATGGAACCAACTGGCTTACAGGTTGGACATATGCCGTGTAACTAAAGGGTCAGAAAAACAGTAACGGGAAAAAACTTGGTATGTTTCTCTTTACAATCATGTATCACGTTTTGTAATATGTGCAGTAGTTTCAATAACATAATTTTTTAAAATCGGGTCTCCGATTTGTAACCCTGTTACCTAGAAAAATAGAGTAAAATCCCAACATCGAGAATGAGGGTTCGCAACCACGTGACAAACCCTTATGCATTGAAATGTTCGAAAATATCAATTTATTTCTTTTACTGAAAGAAAAATCACTCATTTAAAAAGGATAATCAAATGCTGATAGTTAAATAAATCTTCAAGTGTTTTTGCAAAAGATTATTTTTCTTGTAGATGTAAAATGTGCAGGATAGAATAGTGGTCAGGGTCACGAGCTCGTGGCTGGTATGTCATGAGCTCAAGTCTAGAGCCTCTAGTGACGAATCCGATCTCTTTCCCCTATTTGCTAACAGATCCCTTGTGCCTTGCCGACAGACGTTGCGAAAATTCCAGGCATTTCCCTAATTGCTGTGAAAGAATTTCGTAACTGGGTGGTCAAAGTTTCGGAACCTTTTTCCCAGGCTGACCGGACTGTCAAAAGGAGACGCCTTAGCATTGTGTTAGCATTTTCTCGCGATTCGGTGACGACGGCGCGTCTGAAAATATACAATGTGCACCCAGCCATTGGCGCCCCTTGGGCGAGAGATCAGGACGCGAGACCGGCTGGCGCAGCAGAAGGATAAGATATCAAGGGAGCCGAGGCAGGGCAGCAAAAGAACAAGGGATGACAGAAGGATCATTAGGAGAGATAGAGAGGATATAAGGAGGGCGAGAGAGTCCGGACGAGAGACTGGATTTTGAAGAGAGCCCTTTGGACGTCCCTTGAGCGATAGAAAAAAGCGATAACGAGCCCACGAAGTACGGCGGTCTCCTGACTTGGAAGATCAGGGAACGGTAGAGAGTGCGAAAGAGTACGGCGAGTTTGGAGCAGGAACTACTCAAACTCGTGGAATTCCCGAGAGTGAACCCTTTTCCCAAAGATTTGAATGGGATTTTTTTTGAGGGCGAAGTTACGCCCTTATTTTATGTGAAAGAGACCTGAAATCAAGGCCCCTTTTGCTATTGAATTGTAAAAGAAAAAATTTTATTTTTTGAGGGGTTTTTCATACAAAAAAAAAAGTTTATCCAAGAGCTGTGTGAAACAAAACCTGAAGACTTGCAGCGAGGACATACACGTTAAATTGATCCCATAACCTTTTGGGGTGGTAGTTTGGAGAAGGAGTCCCAGCTCATGTGTCATCCTCGTCATTTGTCCAAGGTTCATAATCACGCGATTGATAGATAACTTTCAATAATTTTCAAAAACTTCAAATTCTTTTCAGATCTGCTTCTATTACCGATGATTCTAAAAATTAAAGAAGGGGTCTAGACTTTAACTCAAAAAATATTTTTTGAGCTCCCCATATACGCATTGTGAATTTTATATACGAGTATCTAACGATACAAAAAAAAATATAGTCATACGTGAATGGCGTGTCTAAACTCATTTGTTGTGCCTCTTATCATCCGTTATTCTCAAGAGCGTTTCTTTGTCCCCATACTGCGAAAGAAAATCACAATTTAACCTAATAGTATTATGTGATATAATGTAAATCTCAAAGTAACATTTTGTTGCATTTTCGCTAATAAAATCAGTTTCTGATTTAAAGATTTTTGTTCTTGTTGCTCATTCTCCTGGTGTAGGAAAGCTTACACCAGTTCCACAAAACACATCGCCCAAGTAATTCGAAAATCCTCTCCTGCTCACCCATCAAATGCTTCCAGGAGACATACAAACAAGCAATTAGATGAGAAGGGCTTGCAGGGAGTGAACAGGATCACACGGAAGAAAAAACATTTCATCTGGAATTTCATTGGTCTCAAATGTCCTCTTCTAAGCCTTGCCAAGGAAAATTGGAGAGCCCTGGGACCACTGCACAATAAAGATAGTCCTGGGTGACTAGCAGTACCTCGATTTAAAAAAAAATATTTTATTCGGTAACTGGAACCCAATGAGTTGATCTCTGATTTTAATTACCCTTTCACTGTAGTAATTTTGATTATCATTCTTCTTTGTTTAGTTTCATTTAACCTTTTTAAAAGAAAAAACCAAAAAATTTTTAAAAACCCTAAAAAGGTAAAAATCCCTAAACGATATTTTCCCTTTTTTCTACCACCCTCCACATTGACCCATATGAATAATTAATGATTCAAATAAATTTTAATAATTCAATAGCTCCTTGCAAATGTGATGGAAAGAACCAAGAATCAAATCAACAAATATCATTGACCCATCTTTTAACCATGTCCATTAATATACCGCAACTGTAGTATAATTAAATATTTTTATTTAAAAACCTAAAAAAAAATTTTGGGGGTGGGGGGGATGCTTGAAGGTAGCGGATGAAAAGGTGCTCTGTAAAACTTTGTTATAAAAAATATTTTGAACACTTGATTAGAGTATAGCAACATAATAATAAATCAAATATGAAAAAAAGGATTCCTCAATTCAATTCCTTAATTTAAAGGTAAAAAAAACGCTTTTTGCTTTTTTTGCGCGTTTTTTTTTAAAAAATTTCTCTAAAATTAGATTATTATATTCCCTCGATAATCAAAAGAGTTTTCAATATACAAGGTGATTACAATTCAATTTCCTCTTCCGAAATGCTGTAATAAAAAAGAACAGTTGATCAGAATGACTTCAAGTTTGAACTGAATGTACTCGAAGAAGAGGGAGAATGGTGTAGAAATAATTTAGGGGAAAAAATGGCAAAAAAAAGATTAAAATGGAAATGGTAAAAAAATTTCCAAAAATAATATATGCCAAACCCAAAACGAAAATAATTACCCCCGAAATTTTGAATCGAATTAACGTTTTTAATGAGTTAATTAAACCAATGTTTGTTCAATGTGCATGCTAGTTTTGGCCCCCGAATAACTTCCAAGTCATTCAATAGTTGTGGCGGTATTAGGAAAAAACCCATCCATTGCGTCAAAGTCATAATACATTGGGAGGGAAAATCGTTTTTTAATTGTCCTTGGGCCAAACCCCACATAAAAAGCAACAATGAAAACATCTGTTACCTATCGCTAGATTTGAGAAAGACAGGGTTAATATGCTGTCCACCATTTTTCACCACAAGTTGAGACCAATAAACAAAAGAGTGAAGAGTGTCAGGGGCCCAGGGTTTTGTTTGGAATTTTTTACAACTTTTTTAAGATAGCCCTAGGGCCAGATGTGAAGGACAAAGGGTCCGGGGGAAAACCTTTTGGGAAAAGGAAAGGGGATTTTTTATCCCCCCCAAATGTCTCTTTTAGCAGTTACATCACTGGGTTTACAATATGTGGGAAAAGTGCCAATGATAAGCTTTGAAACTTTTCTTATGCCTTCCCGTTCCCCCTGCAAATATATTTTGACACCCCGCGCCCCTTTGGGTATTTTTCATCCCCCGGCCTAGATTTAAAGGGATAAGAGATTATCACCCGAACCTCCATAATAAAACTAGTTTTTTCATCTCAATATATAAATAAATGCCCCAAGTCTTCTTTAGAGGTAAACTATCGGAATGATATGACGTAATCAACAATTCTTTTTCAACTATCGAATTAAATCCTACCACTATCTTTATGATAAATTAAACCCCCTAATTTTATCTTTTTATCCGATTCCTTTTAAATAACTACTAGAGTCTGCTCTATAATTTAAAATTTAATAATCTATCTCTTTTCCGATATTCCACGGCGATCGCGTCGCTTTTTTTCTTCTATAATCTTATTTCCGACATCCGGGTCAAGCAACTTTCTGGCTTTAACCGACTTCTATATGGCTCATTTTCTCCTCCCCCGGGCTTTTTTAAGACATTTTCGCGAAAGCTGCCCAAAATATAATCATTCCCCAACGCCTTTTCGTTTTTTTTTGGGAAAGGGTTAAGAAATACCATTCTGGCCCCAAAGATTCCCCAAGAGGATTAGTGAAAGGCGTGATAAAGCCCCGTCACATATTCAAATCAAATGTTTAGAGTTAGGATGAATCGACTAAAGTCTAATGATTTCCCAAGAAACCCAAACTTTACAGGTAAAAATTTTTTTTAAAGGGGTTTTTTTACATAAATTTTAAAAGTTTTGGAATGAAGAAATTTATGTTTAAAAAGATATGTAGGTTTGAAAATAAGCATAATAAAATTGGCATTTTTTGATCCATGATCCAGAAATAAGATGAGCCCGGAAGGAATTAATCCAAATTTAGTAGTATTGAAAAAATAAATATAAACTAAATACAATAATAAAGATTCGAAATTTCTAACATCGTTCTGAAGCATTGTTTTATGTAGCTGTGCCAATTTTCCACAAACGTTACTTATTAGACAAAGTAAATAAATGTCTTTCTAACTTTTTATACCAGCGAAAGGGGCTTCCGGAAAAAAAGCCAACGCTTGGGGGACAAACCCTTTTCGTTGACCTTTTTTTAAAAACCAGGAAAATATTATCGAAGGACTTCAAATCCCCTCTTTTTTAAACAGTCGGTTGATTGAAGTTCTGAGCAGTGATCAATTTAATCCCAAAACCGTCGCTCACTGTGCCATGCACTTGATTATGAACCCTTCCCCGCCAAAACTTTCTTTTTTTTAAAAGAAAATTTATCCGAGTTACGAAAAGGTTTCCCGGTTTCAGTTTCTTTCGGGTTCCCGAGGAATTTTTTGCTAATTTAAACTTCCCAAAAATTTCTGAAAAAACAAAAAATACGAATTTTTTTTAAAAAAACAAAATTTCTTTTAATATTTTATTTAAAAAGTTTAAGTAAAAATGTTATGCTGTATTTTTTGTTCAAAATATGAAAAGGCATTTCCAGAGATGGCCTTTCCTAATCAAAGTATAAATAAAAGTAAAAGATAAAAGCACTGATGATTTCTGCTTCTTTTAAAAGCGTATTATATAAACTAACGCTTTTCATTTTTTTATTAAGTTTCTTGCTGTTCTTCTTTATAAACAATTCCTCATACTTCCTTAAGTATTAAAATCAATAATGTTTTATTTTTAATCGATTACATTTCCTAACGCAAAGCAGAAACTTCTTATCTGTATAAATTGAAATTATTTTCTGCTTTTTTTCTGTAAAAAATTTTTCCCCTTTTGAAATGAAAATTTTTTTAAAAAATTAGCTGAGAAACAAACTAGCATCCTTCCAAGTTATTTTGATTCTTTTTTAAGTAAACCAGATTCAAAATTTGCCTGAGATCCCAGGAATCCTTTTTATCTCATAGTAAACAAAAGCAAGAGAACTTAGAAAGCCAAGTCCGAATATTTAAAAAAAAATATGTGTGTTTGAACAGATACAAAAATTAACTAAAAAAAATTTGGGCATTTCTTTTCAATAATACTTTTAAAATTTTAAATTTAAACTACCAAGAAACAAGTAATATAAAAAACATTTTTTTAAGTCAATTCCTACTTAGATCAACAAAGAAAAATTTTATTTTAGCTACTTTTTATTAAATAGTTACAATTAATATAAATATGTATATACATAAGACAGAATCACAACATTAAGTGGTAATTAGTTTTTATTAATTATTATTAAAGTATCGTATTGTCACCCAAAACAATCGTGTGTATAAAATTTCAGTTGAACTGAATGCTTTAAAACGAGAGGAAAAAAATATTTTAAAGTTTTGACCCAAGTCGCTAAAAATGAAACCAACGTGGCTGTATCTGTAATTCTTTAAATAATTAGTTACAGTCAATTAATTTTAATTAACTGTAGTTAAATTATCGTATTTTTACACAAAACAATAGTATATAGAAAATTTCAGCTCAAATTAATGCTTTAAAATGGGAGAAAAAAAAATCTTTTCAAGTTTTGACACAAGTCGCCAAAAGGGTCGTTAAGTCTCCAAAAATGATGCCAACATGACTGTATTCGTAATTCTTTGAATAATTAGTTTTTAACAATTAAATTTTATTAATTGTAATTAAATTACTGTATTGTCATCCAAAATAATCATGTATCTAAAATTTCAGCTCAATTGAGCGCTTTGAAATATATTTTATTAACGATTGAAAATTCCACCAAGATAAATAAATATATAAAGAGTGTGAGCTAATAGTAGGAATTGAAAAAAAATAAACTTAATTAGTGTCTCTCATTGAAACAAACATTACTAAATAAAAAAAAATATTTAATGAAGCTTAAAATGATGCTTAAGTATGACTGATTATTAATGTCACGCTTGAGAACACGAAGAGGGCTATTGGCAACGAACCTTGTAATTTTGAACCACAATGAAATTATACACAGACTATCTCGTGAATTTCCCTCTCAGAACTAAAGTTTGTGCTTTATAATTTTAATATGAAAGTTTAACTGCTACTTTCTTACCTTAGAAACGTGACATAGACGAGTTTTAACATATACAGGAGGGTTTTGCGCAGCTAAGGAGATAGGCATGATATAACCTCTGTTACCATACTGCTATGCTTCATTAAATATATATAAATTATAGAACAATATAAAAACTATAAAATCACAAACTGTAACGGGTTTTATTCAAGCTTCTACTAATCCTCTTGTGGAAAATCCCTTTTTAACAGTGATATTAGTTTAAAAACCGTTTTCTGTAGAGATGACTTGGTTTTATGAAAATGCAACTTCTATTTAAGTACCAGTCGTTGAGTAGGCGGGTAATGGTTAAGAGTGATCGTAAGCTGAAATCTTAGTGTTAGCGACTGGTGGTCGTACATCGTAATATTAAATATAGAAAAAGGATGTTCGGAATAGTGGAAGACGTCAACTTTATGGCTGAACGAGTTATCGGGTTGAAAGCCAGATCATACAAGAGATTAAGCTAGATAAGTACCTTTCATGATTTTGAAAAATTAATTAAGGTTAAGAATTCTTGTTGCTTCTCAGGTTTAGTTATTAAAGTGCATTCATCTAGTGCTAAAGGTTGAATAAAATTAGTTATTTATAGACAATGGGTGTTTATTTCTCGAACCTCCGGGTCATAACAAAACGACTCTACGCATGTTTAAACATCGCATGAAAAAAATTTGGAAAACTAATTAATTATACTTATTTATAATTATACGCTAAATGTGCAGTTCTGCTGGATGATAAAAGTGATTTAAAAAGTTTGAACTTATAAATTATTTATGTAAATAAAAATAAGTGCAGTTTCTCAACAAATTTTTTCTATACTGTTTGATTTCTCGTTAGGTATTTTAACAATAAAGAATTAATACTTTAAAACTGAAAAAGAATGTGTTAAGGAGTTATTACATAATGGTTAAATTGACAAATGTAAAGCAAATTTATAGAAAAAAGAAACTACCGAATATGTCACCTCTTACATTTATGTTAACTTTTACCTAAATGAACAGTAAATTGTTTTTGTGTCCCTGAAAGTTTCCTTACAAAACTCTGCCCAATTATAAAGTTAAATCTTTAAACTTTTTAAAATTAAATTTAAATTCTCTTGAGCATTTAAGAGTTACAAAATGAAAAGAGCTCAGATTTTATATTTACATCAAATTAAACTTTAAATAAAAATTGCTAAAAAAATTCGATACAATTTTTTTAAATACATTTTTTACGAAAGAAATCTATCCATTTTTAAAAAAAGACAGTGATAATCTAATTCTTTGAAAAATCGAATGAAGAAGAGCCGATAAAATACCGATTAACTTGAATTCACAAAGAGATATTAGGACCCTAAATATCTAAAACTGAGCAAAAACTATTGGAACCCAAATAGTAATCAATTTATGGAAGAAAAAATAAAGTGCAAAAAAATTTCCACTACATCTTTTCATTACGCTATAAAAAAAACTTAGCATTAATCACGTCTTTTTCGTCTGAAACATTTTCCAAATTTTTAAAACAAAAAAAGTTAAAAAAAAATTTTTGATGAAAAAATTTTTAAAAATACTTTTTGGGAGGTAAATTTCCCAAATTTGTAGAAATTATTTCTTTTTTAAATTAAATTTTGGGAACTTTTTTTCGGTTAGGTTAAAAAAAATTTTAAAAAAAGGCATTATTTTTTCCCAAGGTTTATTTAAGATTATGTTTTTTTTAATGAAATTTTATTTATGCTTTTATTTAAGTTATTCGATCCATATTCTAGTAATTGTTAAAATTTTAATGACCCGGAAAACCCCCAAAAATTATAGTATGCCTTTAGAAAAGCGACATTTTAGTCAAAAAAAAATTTCCTTTTTAATTTTTCCCTATTTTTATGTCTTTTTCACTAAAATATTATTCATGTGCAACCATGCAACTTAATGCAATCCAATCCTTATAGTTTTGAGGCCAAAAAACATTCAAGAGGACCCCCAAATTATCCCCCCCATTAGGTCCGAATATCGATCGTCTGATAAATTTTTTTCAATTTCTATATATATATATACAATAGTTCACTCTCTCCCTATGTATATATAAACCTTGTTCAAATTTTCTGTCGTTAATAAAATATTTTTTATTCATCCACTGTAGCTCAAATACATTTTTTAATCTTGTAGTGGATGATGCTTGATGTTAATGTAGTGTTTTTTTCAAATATTAATTCATCAATTAAATTTTATTTTTTAATTTACATTTATTTTCCGTTATTTTTTGACAAAATTTTAACCTTAGTACAAACGGGTTTGGGCCAGTAAGTTTTCCTAACAAATTTTTTTCCTTTTTCAAATATATTTTTTAAACTTGTGGTGGATGAAAATTTGATG
Organism: Trichonephila inaurata madagascariensis; assembly: GCA_019973955.1. Taxonomy (NCBI): domain Eukaryota; kingdom Metazoa; phylum Arthropoda; class Arachnida; order Araneae; family Nephilidae; genus Trichonephila; species Trichonephila inaurata. The sequence goes on along the minus strand of BMAV01026552.1, from coordinate 21,943 downwards.
TAGGAAACAGTTTCTCAAATATTTAATTCTTTAAATTTAAAATTTTTATTTAACAAAAAAAATTATTTTTTGCTGCCCTAAGGGGGGTTTTTTAAATTTTAAAAAAAATTATAGGAGGGGCCCACCGTCTTTTCTTTAACACAACCTCGGGGTTTTGACGGTCAAGTTTAAATGGAATTTTTTTCCCAACCCAAACGGGAAGGAAATGCGAAAAGAAAGGAAATAAGATAGTTTTAAAAAGAAAAAAAAGTTTAAAACAAACGGCAACTTGAGGGGAAGGGTTATTTTTGGGGAGATACAAGCGTGAATTGACACCCTTTGGGGAAAAAGTTCCCCAAAAAAATCAACCATTACCAAGGTCCCAAAACCGCAGGGGAAACGTTTAACAGTGTTTTAACCCCAGTTTGATTGGTAGGACTGGGTTTTTTGATTTGGACCGTAATAAATCAGAAGAAAAGAGGGGAAATATAATTATTTAGATAAAGTGGTCTAAGTTCGGGATTCGTTTTAACTATTTCGGGGCCCGTTCATTCAAATTTTCCCCTTTATATAAATTTATCAAAATTTTGTTGGGACTTTTAAAAGTTATATTTCTTAATAAAGTTTTTGGTTTAAAAAATTTCCCGTTCATTTTGAGAACCCAACACCTTTTAGCTAACGCTGATAATCAAAGATATGGTCACCATAGGGGCCATATCCCAAATATTTTTTGTTTGCTTTTTTTGGGGGAGGGGAATTTTCCTCAGGAATTTACACATACATCAAAATCTTGTAGCGAGAAATGTAAAATGACTTTTAATGTTTTTTTGTTTTTTTGAGAAAAATTTTTTAAAAACTTTTTTTCTTGTTAAAATATTATTATTTCCCCCTTTTTTTATTTGATCTATACGTGATGAATTTTCTGATATTATTGTGGATGTCATCTTCAATGTTTTTGTGGACTATAGACAATCTGAACCCAGAAAAACCCCCAAATTGGTTGCCCTTTTTTTATTTTTTCAGAAAACCCTTTCTGTCACTTGAGAGTATTTTTTTATTGATTCATGTTAATATTTAATGATTTGGTGATTATTTTGATTTCTTTTATACTTTTTATTTTTTTTCCGCTCCCATTTAAAAAAATATTGTTTTTTATTAAGACCGACTACTTTGGGAACTGCATTAAGGGATAATGGATTTTTTCATGATATTTTTGTCATTTTAGTTTAGAATAGGGGAATTTGGTAAATTTTGGTTTAGGAAAAAATTAAAAAAATTAATTTTTGGTAATTAATTTGTTTTTTGTGAAAATGTTTGTTCAAAATTTTTGTTTCGTTATACCCGGACCTCTACAGAGGGCTCAACTAGAATTTTGAAATATATCTTTTAAAAAAGGGGTTTATTCATTTTTTCAACAGGGGGGAGGAGAAATTTAAAAAAAAAAAAAAATGCCAATAATTATTTCAATTGGTAAAAACCCTCGAAAAAAATGAAAATTTTTAAAAAATTTTAAAAGGACCCTCTGTGGGGGTCTGAGTTATAAAAGGGAAAAAATATTTTTATAATAGAAGCATTTTTCACAAAAAGAACATTTTAAAAAAAGGTTATTCTTTTAAATTTTTTTGCCGAAATATTGTTTTTTAAATAAATTTTTTTGCCAAGATGCCCTTTAAAACAATTTTATGCATGTATTTTAATCTGAAACACCAAATATCAGGGAAATTCCATTTAGGGTTTTAAAAATGGTTCCAACGTATTTTGATCCCCAAATTTAAATTTTTTAAACCCGTATGTATAAGTGTAAAAAAACAACGATATCAACCTGCACCCCCTGGGGCCACATGTGGCCCACGGGGCTTTTCTGGGGCCCGCTCATCGCCCATACCCTCAAAAAAAATTCAATTATTTAAGAAAAAATGTTTAAAAAAATGGGGAAAATTTTAACAATCGAAACCGGGATCAAATTTTGTTGTAAAATTCACACGAGTACAAATTTGGGCGATTTTTTTTTTTGTTTGTAATCGTAAGGTTAGTAAAAAAAAAAAATAACAGGAAGGGGGAACCCGAATTTGAATAGTGAAAAATTTTAGGGGAAAAATAAATTTTTAAATTTATAAACAAAATACTGATTTCAGTCGGGAATTCAATTAAAATTTCCTTTTTTGCTGCCATTCGCATTTGATAAATTAATATTTGAAATAAAAATAAGACTTTATCAATGGAAATAAATCAAATTATCAAATGACACGGCAGCTTTGTTTGTATGACAGTAGAATGTAAACCTGGAGCTTGATCACATGGGGTGAAAGGGAAAACCCCGGGTTATCCCATAACCTTAAAAAAACAAAACCGTTTTTTTTGTGTTTGAAGGATATAAAAAAAACAAAAAAGAGTTTTTATATTTTTATAATTTTTCCGCATTTTTGGGGGTCCAATCTTTCCTTTGGGTCTCAAAATGTTTTCCCCAAAGTTCCCCGGCCCCCATGAAATACTTCCCAAAAGGGGGTCCGGGCGGGGAAAAAAATTGGAAAATAACCCCGGAAAAAAAACCTTTTAGCGTTTATGAAGATTCCATACATATAAATAATTTGGGGAATTTTTTTGGGGGGATGGGAAATTTTTAGAAAACAGCATCAGCTGAAAAAAGTAATCCTCCTGACACTTGACCGAAATTAATATTACGAGATCCTTCATCAATAGCTTCAGGGAAACTTAAAAGCATGATATTAAAAAAAGAAAAATCACATTAAATCTGAGAATCATTAATTAAGGTTTTTCATTTGAAATTTTTGAAAGTACGCGTTTTTTAGATTTCTTTGGTTTTTTTGAAGCAATAAACAATAACTAAAGGTACTTTATTTTATTGTTTCGCCAATGAAGGTTAATTTACTATTACATATCAATTTATTGCCAATAGCGTAGACAGTTTCATATTTAATACTATATTAAAACACAAGTAATATAAAAAAAAATTAAGTTCATTTCCTACTTTGAATGGATGAATGGAAAGTATTTTATGAACGATTGAAAATTCGAATAAGATATATTTAAAAGGGGAGGGTGGAAACCAATGGAGGAACTTAAAAAGTGATTTTCTGCATTGTTGTAAAAATGCACACCCGGTTTCTAGGGTTTTTTGAAAACGGGGTTTTTATGCCAACTTTTGACTTTGTTTTAACAGTTACATTGTTACGACAATAGAGAAAAATCTAAGTTGGCGTCAAAAACTAGTAATTAATTAAATTTAATTAATTAATATTTGGAAAAAATTTTATTAACATCAATGCTGGGAAAAGTTTTAAAAAAGTATTTGAACTTTTTATTGAAAGTATTTTGTTAACGATTTGCTTTAACAAGGGTAAAATATATAAATAAAATATATAGAGAGAGTGGTTTAAAAGTAGTAATTTAAAAAATTTTTTTATTTTTTACCCCCGCGTAAAAAGAAAGCAAAATTCTTTCCCTAATTCTTCTTATAACTGCTTATATTAATGAAACTTAAAACACTTTTTTAATTTGAGAAACTGACTCAGTTTTTTAATTTTTTTGATGTTTTGTAACGCAAATACCCGTTAATCGGGAATTTTTATTCTTAAAATTAAAAATATTTTTTCAAATTATAGGAGATAAATATGAATTTTGATTTTGTAATTCCCCTTGGGAAAATTACAAATCTATAACCCATTCCTTGCTATTAATTGAATACAGTCTCATGGTTTGGAAAAAGAAAAAATTACAAAGGGTTTTTCCCCCAAACAAAGAGGAAAAAACCTTTTGATATTCTTGTAATTAAAAAAACTAAAATTTTAACCGCTTCCAAAAATTTTTTGGAAAAAAAAATTTCAAAAAAACCCCATTTTTTTAAAAAATTTTATTTTTTAAATTTAAAAAAAAAAACAAAAAAAAATATGTTTTGGTTTTTAAATTGAATTTTAATTTTTTCAGGGTAAAAATTATTTTTTTTTAATATTGTTTTCTATCCCGAGTTATCTCGGGCAAAATGGAAAAGTTAAATATTAAAATTTTTTAGATACTTTTTTGAAAAAGGGAAAAAAAAATTACCCGGGCATTCTGATAAAACTTTGGTATCTGACTTTTTTTTACTAAATTTTTTTTACGGGAAAACACAGAGTTTTTTCAAAATCTCGTTGAGGATTTTTTTTTATGAAAAACCCCCGAAAATCCCTGAGGTTAACCTGAGTGGTGATGGGCTAATGCTGGGTCTTCCTTTTGGTGGCAAAAAAACCGTCACGATGGGTTTTCTGAAATTAGTTTTTCAATCAGTTTCATTCTAAATTGTTTAAGTGGCCGGGGAAAAAACTCTTGGTTTACAGTGCAAAATATAGGGTACTTACAAAAGCATCATTTCCACTATTTTCAATGTCCACCTCTTCATAATCACTATTTGAGAAATCATCGCTTTCGCTCTCTTGCATCATAGCCCTCATTTTATTTTTTTTTCTTACAATGGAACTATCCTCCTTTACACATTACTAATCCACAAGCCGACGTGTACTATACAATAGGGAAAACACGTGACCTGCAACGCCGAAGGATTCGCCAAACCAACAAAACTTTTCAAACTGACAATCAAAACTGAATACTTCCTTTTATTTCCACCAGGTCGTGTAAAAACGTGATAAAAACCAACCCTACTAAAAGGTTTTTTTCCCCCTTTTTTGGGTAATAGTTAACCTTTTCGAACCCGAATAACTCGGGAAAAGGGGGGAAGCGGGTTTAAATTTTAAAACCTTTAAAAACTAGTAAAAGTAAAATATATACAGCGTGAGTAAAGTAAATTCAAAAATCCAAATATTTTGTTTTTTTTGGGGAACAAAAAGTTTTTTTCCAAAATTTTAAACAAAAATTTCCTTTTTTCTTTTTGAACACTAACTAAAAATTTAAAATAGTTTCCGTAATTACTTAATCAACTCCCGACGGATAAAACCCAAAAAATTTTTAAATTCCTTTTTGGCCCCGGGAAAGCCAAATTTTTCCCCTTTTTTGGGGAAATTTTGCAACTTGTTGTTTGACTTTAAATCCATGCAAAAATTTTTTTAAAAATAAACCATGAATAATAAATTGTTGTCTTATTTTACCTTTTTTCCCAAGGGTTTTTATTCATGGGGGATATATTAAAATTTTGGGGTAATTGTTTTAAAGTATTAGGGAATTCCATAATAATTTAAAAATTTTTTTTTGATTCTTTTTGGGCATAAATCGTGTTGCGGGATCGGGAAAAATTAAAAAAAGATAAGTTAATTTAATTAATAAAATTTAATTTTTAAAAATACCCTTTACTTTTAATGGATATTAATATTTAGGTATTTGTTACTCCACAAAATATTCCCAAGTTAGTTATCGTTAATTAACAACCTAATTAAAATTAAATTTCATTTTTCAAAAAATAATAAAATTCTGCAACCCTTCTGTAAGATTTTCCCTTTTCCCTGTTGAGAATAATTAAATCCCCAAACATTTTCGGGAAATTATATGTTGGGTACATATTAATCCAAAAATTCGTATTCAACTTCTCTGTTTTTTAATTCCTACTATTAGTTCACACTCTCCCCTTTTTATATATATATATATATCTTGTTCAAATTTTTCAATTGTTAAAAAATAGTTTTATTCATCCTAACCAAAAAAAAATATTTGTAGTGGGTGACAAATTTTATGTTAAATTTTTGGTTTTTTTAAATATTAATTCCTTTAATTTTTCCCTTTAAATTAATGAATAAATAGTAAAAAACAATAGTCCAAAAAACCCTATTCAAAAAGGAAAATTTTCTCGCCGTGTCCTTTTTTAAAAAAATAGGGTAGCACGTTGGGTTTCTAACCAAAAAATCGTAGGGTTGGGAAAACCCCCCCGGGTAGCCTTTAAATTTTAAAGGATTTTTTTTTTTCAATTTTAAAAGAATAATTAAATTTAAAAAGAATAAAAATAAATAGTAAAAAAACAAAAACAAAAAGGTCCAACACCAAAATAAAAAGGAAAATGAAAAAATTTAAAAAGGGAAAATCGCTTTCTTTCTTTTCCACCCAATATTGTAATTCTTTTATATGTATATTAAATTTTTTTTTAAATTTAAATTTTAATTATTTAACAAAAAGTAACTATAAAAAAATTTTTTTTTTGTTAAACCAAAAAGGGAAATTTGGGTTAAAAAAAATTTTTTAAAAAGGGGGGCGCGATAAAATTTGTGATTAAAAAGGGGGGCCCCAGCATTGAAAATTTTGAGAAGCACTGCTTAACTCATTCCTTACTATTTTGAATAAAAGTCTCTGATTTGGAAAAGAAAAATTACAAGGTTTTTCCCCTTATCAAAAAAGGAAAGTTTCCCTTCGATATTCTTGAAATTTAAAAAACATCAAAATTTTCCCCTTCCCTTAAAAATTTTTTTAAAAAAATTGAAAAAAAATCTCATTACTTTTTTTTTAAATTTTATTATTAAATACAAGAAACAAAACAAAAAAAAATATTTTGGGTTTTTAAGTTAAATTTTTTAATTTTACAGGTGAAAAAAGTATTTAGTTTTAATATTAGTTTACTATCGGGGTTATCTCGGGAAAATGGTAAAGTTAAATATTATTTTTGTATGATAGTTTTGAAAAAGGACCCCAAAAAGTGGTCCCCCGGATTCATACACTTTTTATCTACTCTTTTTCTTCTGGAATTTTTTTTACGGGAGCACAATAAAAAATCTCGTTGGATTTGTTTTTTTTCAGTAGCAAGAATAACATCTGGAAAATACCTGGGGTTAACCTGGTGGTGATGGACTAATGCTGGGTTTTCCCTGATGTGGCAAAAAAAATCGCCGATGTTTTTTCAAATTAGTTTTCAATCAGTTTCATTCTAAATTTTTTTTGGTGGTCGGGAAAAAACTCTTGATTTACAGTACAAAATATGGGGAACCAAAACATCATTTCCACTATTTTCAATGTCCACCTCTTCAAATCACTATTTAAATCTTTTTTCCCCCTTTGCATAAGCCCTCTTTTTTTTTTTTTTACAATGGAACTACCCTCCTTTACCATTACTAACCCAAAAAAACCGTTCTTACAATGGGAAAAACAGTGACCGAAAAACCAAAGGGATTCGCCAAACCAAAAAATTTTTTCAAACTGACAATCAAAACTGAATACTTCCTTTTATTTCCACCAGGTCGTGTAAAAACGTGAAAAAACCAATCGTACTGACAAATTCTGTTTCCCCCCCTTTCTCGGGATAATGAATTCCAATATAAAACCCGAATAACCCCGGAAATTTGGGCAAGCGGTTAATTAATATGATTCCTACAGAACTAGTAAAAGTAAAATACATACAGCATGAGTAAAGTAAATTCAAAAATCCAAATATTTTGCTTTTTTTTTTTGGAAAAGAAAAAAATAAGAAAAATTTTTCCACCCTTTCAAACAAGATTCCTTTTGTTTTTTTGAACATAACTAAAATTTCATAGTTTTTCCAAAACTTAATCAACTCAGCACGAGATAAATCTCCAGAAAATTATTGTTAATTACCTTGTCTAGGATTGAGACTAAATTTTTCCCCTTTTGGGGAAATTTGCCTCTTCCAAAATCAAATCCCTCAAAATTTTCACAAAAACTATAGAATAATAAATTGTTGTCTCATTTTTATTCTTTTGTCCTTAAGATCTTCATTCATGGAGATATATGTAGTTTTAAGCTAATTGTTTTAAAGTATTAGGCATTGCTCATAATAATTAACAATTTTTGTTTGATTCTTATTTTGGTCATAAATCGTGTTGCGGGTATCGGAAAAATTAAAAGAGATAAGTTAATTTAATTAATAAAATTTAATTTAAAACTACTTCACTTGGAATGGATATTAATATTTAGGTATTAGTTACTCCACAAAATATTCCCAAGTTAGTTATCGTTAATTAACAACCTAATTAAAATTAAATTTCATATTTTTCAAACATAATAAAATTCTGCACCATTCTGTAAGATTCCTTTCCATGTTGAGAATAATTAAATCCCTCAAAATATTTCGGAAACTTATCATGTTGATCTATTAGTCCATAAATTGCGTATTCAAACTTCTAGTTTTCTAATTCCTAAAATTTAGTTTCACACTCTCCTATATATATATATAATATTTATCTTGTTCAAATTTTCAATTGTTCGAATAAAACTAGTTTTATTCATCATTTTCAAATCAAATAAAAATATATTTGTAGTGGATGACACTTTGATGTTAATAAAGTTAATTCCAAAATTAATTCCTTAATCTTATTAAATTAATGAAAATTGTTTAATTTGAACAACAATAGTCCAACACCATATTCAAAAAGGAAAATCTCTCGCTGTGTCCTTGTAAAACAATAGATAGCACGTTGGATTTCTAATCCAAAGATCGTAGGTTCGAAACCCACCTGGGATAGCCTAAATTCTGATAATGTGATTTTTTTTTACTGTACTATTTTATTAGAATAATTAAATTTAATTAAAGAATAAATAAATAGTAGCGAACAAAAACAAATGGTCCAACACCATATATATAAAGGAAAATGAAAAATTGAAAGGAAAGTCGCTTTCTACTTTTCCACCTAATATTGTAATTCTTTTATATGTATATACATATTTTTATATTAATTGTAATTATTTAACAAAAAGTAACTATAAAAAAAAATTTTTGTTGAAAAGTAGGAAAGTCGCTATGCTTCAAAAGTAATTTTTTATATTACTTGTTAATATGAATGTTTTTAATCAGATATTATTTTTGCTATATCTACATTTAACAAAAAGGGGCATTGATTATTTAACAAATTTGAAGATTTAAGTTTGATATCTATAGGTTATTTTAAATATAAATGTATATTTTATAATATCTATATAACTTAAATTTCATGACAGCACTTAATTTTTTTCCTAAAACAAGTATGTTAATGCATAAACAATAAAAATAATCTCAGTGTGTTTATGTCTCAGATATTACTAAATTAACTCGGTACTTTTCCGTTTCGCTGGTGCAAATCTCGCCAAGCAGGCTTTATTGGCCACAAGATGCAATATACACATAAAAAAAATGTCGATAAAAGTTATTTTCATTGGTTTTTCATCCAGTTTTGATGTATTATGAAAAAGACGTTATTGTGTGATAAGAAAAGACTTGTTTTGTAAATGTAGTTTTAAAATGTTATCAGCGGGAATATTCCGTTTAGCGTCGGTTGCATCATTTTGGGGGGCTTTATTGCCTGTGCTGGCGATACGGAAAAATACCATTAATTTATATTTGAAACGAGACAAATTTTACAATGATTTTAAGTTCACATTAATTTTTTATCTCATTCTCACCATTAAATATGTTTCGGAAGCATGTTATTTCTTCCAACTCAATATCTGTTTAGGTCTTTTATTCGAATACAAAATAGTATAAGCAATTTCTAACTATTTCCCGAGAGAAAATTGTATTTCCCTGACGTGTTGAGTAGAAAAAGCTAATTAAGTCTTAAGTTCAAATAAAATACTTATTAAATTCAAATGTAATGAATACAGTAATTTGTATTTCAATCATGCGATCTTTGAATAACTTTAGATAGAGAAAAGAACTTTATAAATTTTATTTCTCAATCTCTTGAGAGATTTTAAAGATTATATGTTTCAACCCCATCTGTTCTCTTTGTACAAAAAACCTCACATCTACTTTTGATTTTTGTCTGCATACTAAAGTAAATTACAATAAATGGTTAAACCTTTATTTCTCGGTTTTAATTCTGTCTTAACTGTGATCGCTTTTTTTTTTCTTTTGCACAATTCGAAAAAGTGGTAAGGAATCTTATTATGAAAAAATTCCAAATGAATAAATGTTGAAAAAACTTTAAAGGCTTTTGTGGGCCTTGTGTGTGTGAGAAATTTATTACTACTTTCCAAAAGAATTAACTTATTTTATTTCTGATAATGAGAATTTAGCAATGTGTATGTTTTTTTTTTAGATTTATACTTCGCTGAATTAATGAGCAGTTCAAATAGAAATAAAATTTTTAATTATACTGGTTAAAAAAAGTACAAAAAATTGTATTCCTTTGTGAAACTCGCGAAACTTTAAATCTTTTCAAAGAAACTGTATGATCATATTGGGAGTTCTATGGATTGTTTAACTATGAATAACTTTATAAATAAAATTATTTATTATAACAATAAAAACATCTTTTTAAAAATATTAGCCTCCTTTGAGTAGTATACAAGTTTATTTCATATGTGTAGTTGCCCTTATCCACCCACCTCTCTAGGTATTTTAAGATTTTATAGAAGTAGCCAGCGGAAGTGTCTAAATTCAGAAGAGTGTTCCTGAACCACTCTGTTGCAATTCTGGACGTATGGGGTGGTGTCGCATTGTCCTGCTGAAATTCCCCCAAGTCCGTCGGAATGCACAATGTAGGATCAGACAGGATGCTTACGTACCTGTCAGAGTCATATCTAGACGTATCAGGGGTCCCATATGACACCAACTGCACATGCCCCATACCATCACAGAGCCTCCGCCAGCTTGAGCAGTCCACTGTTGACATGTAGGGACCATGGATTCATGAGGTTGTCTCCATACCCGTACACATCCATCAGCTCGAATCAATTGGAAACGAGACCAGTCAGACCAGGCAACGTGTTTCCATTCATCAACATTCCAATGTCGGTGTTGACGGTCCCAGGCGAGGCGTAAAGCTTTGTGTCGTGCAGTCAACAAGGGTACACGAGAAGGCCTTCGGCTCTGAAAGTCCATATCAATGATATTTCGTTGAATGGTTCACACGGTAACACTTGTTGATGGCCCAGCATTAAAATCTGCAGCAATTTGTGGAAGGTTTGCACGTCTGTCACGCTTGATGATTCTCGTCAGTCGTTGTTGGTCTCGTTCTTGCATGATCTTTTTCCGGCCGCAGCCATGTCGTAGATTTGAAATTTTATAGGATTCCCGATACTCACGGTACACTCGTGAAGTGGCCGTACATGAAAATCCAAATTTCATCGCTACCTCGGAGATGCTATGTTCCATCTCTGGTGCGCCGGCAATAATACCACGTTCAAACTCACTTAAATCTTGATAACCTGCCATTGTAGTTGCAATACGTATCTAACAACTGTGCCAGACACTCGTTGTCTTATATAGGTTTAATCAACCGCAGCGCCGCAATTTGATTGGTTCCATATCTCTTTATTTGCATACGCATGCCTATACCCGCTTTTTTTGGGGGGGGAGAGGGCTCTTCAGTGTAAATATACTATTTTTAAGTTATTGATATCTATGTCCTAGTACTAAGCTTTCAATTATATAGAAAAACCTTTTTGTAGCCCTCGCCTTTTTATTTAAAAGGAGCAGAACTTGAATTTATTAAACAGATGTTTATCCTTTACTCCCCTGTAACCCCATCCCAGAGTTGATTTGAGCAAAACCTATTTTTAACGAATCTCTACTCAATAAAAGAAAATGTTTACCGAATTTCAGCTCTGTAGGTATAATAGTTTGAAAACGGAATTCTTTTTATATATAACCCCGTAAAGCCCCTCACCCCACCCTTTGAGAGTTGATATCCTCAAAACCAGTTTTTAGCGAATCTCTACTCAACAAAATATCCTGTTTGCAGAACTTCACGTCTGTAGGTCTAATAATTCAAAAGTAGGAGTATATTTGTATATAGGACCCCGCAATCTCCCTTGAGCTCGACTTTTGCAAATCCGTTCTTAGCATATCTGTATTTAATAAAAAAACATGCCTGCCAAATTTAAAGTCTTTAGGTCTAATAATTCCGGAGATTCCTTGATGAGCGAGTGAGTCGAGTCATCTTTTTTCTTTTTATACATCTATATATGTATACCAGATGGTCATAATTAAAGTTACACTATTCAGAGGCATGTAGAACCTGTTCTACTTATCGGATTTTGATCAAACTTCGAAGATATGGTATATGAATCACGAGGAAAATATTTCTGCAATAAAAAATTAGTACAAATTTTGACCACCAGATGGCTTTTGTCGAATATTCCTTATACAAATCTGTAAAATCTCTATATAAACTTGCAGCCATAGCCATAGAATCATTCAGCTCACGCTTGTCATCGTGAATCATTCCTGCTTTACAGGAACGACAATGTTTGCAAACTACTATCTTAATGCAAGGTGGAGCAACTCCTCACATTGAGCGTCAAGTCAAAGTACTGCTTAGTGCTAACTTTGGCGATAATCATGATTATCCAGATATTTTCCGGATGCATGGCTTTCTCGCTCACCCAACTTAAATCCCTGTGATTTCTGATTGTGAGGATTTCTAAAAGACCCTGTTTGTAGACAAGGAATTAGGACTTTACCTGATTCGAAAGCTTGCAGTATACGCCATGTGGCTGAAATCCCTTGTGAGTTGCTTCGCGCTACCATTGAAAACGGTTTCAACACGTTATTGATGTCAATGGAACACATATTTAGCATATTCTGTAATTCAGTGTTTCTCAAACTGTGGGGAGAGTCCCCTTGGGGGGCGTGATGACCCTACGAGGGGGGTGCGAGCAGATTGAAAATTTGAAAACAAAAGATTATTTAAAAGAATTATTAGTTTACTGAAAGTAAACAAACAAAATAGATTCTGACGTAATAAAAAATAAAGTACATATTTACACTGATATAATACACTTATAAATATATCAATACTGCCAAATGTATTTTTGATAACTAACTATTCTAAATTAAGAGCAAGTTTAACAATTACCAGTGACTCCATGGGGTCGTCATATATAATATTATATACAAAATTTAACATGTATTCCGATAATTAATCCCTTAACTGTCGATTAAAAGTTACGCGATTCGCTCCTTAATGCCACCGTTTTCTACGTAAGTGCGTGTATATGGTGTATGGAGGGGGAAGAAAAGGAATAAATAAGCAAATTCTCTGAAATAAGTGAATCCTTCGAAAACAATGTCTTGGTCATTTTTTTCAATTCCAAATAATTTTATTGGAAGAAGTTTACATAATAGATCGTACTTCAAAAAGGCGTATATATACGTCCGGGTCAATTAATGCACTAGCTGAGCGAGAGGTTTATATACGCCGGTGGAACTTCAGAGGTTAAATTCATAGTGTAGCCTTAGCGTCAAATGATACTATTATTGAATGATATTATATAGATGGGGGCGCGACGAAACTTATGATTGAATATTGGGTAGCATATATTGAAAGTTTGAGAAGCACTGCTGTAATTTAATAATAAGTTTTAACGATTCTAACATATTTTTTGTCCTTTTTTATTCACCACATTTCCTCCTAATGATCAAAATTTGAACTTTTTTTTTTTATTGCAGAAACCTTTACCCCATGGTTCATATAGCATATATTCCAAGATCAAAATCCGATAAGCAGAACGAGTTCTAGAGGCCTGTGAATAGTGTAACTTTAATTATAACCACCCGGTATATATATATAGAGAGAGAGATTCCATTGTTACAGTTTATGAATTACACAAAATTATTTCTCAAATTTTACAATTTTTTTTTTTATTAGTTTCAAGTATACTCATCTGCGATTTCTGCAAAGGAAGGAAAGACTTTAAATGAAAAATACTTCTCTCTGACACAGATCACTCGATTTTAAATAATTTTGAGAATTACTTATTTGCATAATAAATAAATTTAAAAATGAATTTGTTAATACAATTAAAATAAAATCAATATTAAAAAATATCTCATGATTAATATCAATATTTTAATTCTTAATATTTAATTTGATTCATCTCTAGAATTTTTTGATTACCTCGTTCCCCTGATCTCAGGGCCCCTAAACATTATTTGTGAATATTTAAAAGGTACACAAGTTATGAGGGTTATTCTTGATCTCAAACTAACCACATTATTCAAAAATTATAAAAAGTCGCTGCAATATTTTAAGCGTGTTCCTCAAAGCATGCGTGTGCTCAAAACAGTTCAGTTTTGCCTCTAAGAAAAAGAAACGTTTTGAAAATTTATCATAAATGTATGTTCAAATCTTTTTTCTGAACAATGTTGGTGTCTATATAAAAAAAATATATGCAGTTATAGAAACTGCCGATAGAAGAGAAAACTTTGAACTTATAGTATTAAACTTTGAAATTTCATAATGTTTGAATTAAAATTATCAACATCAATCCGGTTTTCACATCTATTGATACTCCTAGCAACAATTATATGCATGTTTATATTGTTTTTTGTTATTAAAATATATTACGGGCTGTACAAGATCATGACAAAATATAAATACAATTCAATTGAAATAACAATTAATATACAATATGGATAGTATTTGTATTTGCTTAAGGTATCCGGCTACCTTCGGAATTTAGTTTTGTAAAAGCATACAAACGAATATTGTTTTAAATATTTAGTGGTTTTAGATCAGAATACGCATATAAAGTTGTTTTAAAAATATTATTACAATAAAAATTATTTAAATGCAATATTTTGGCAAAAAATGAATTTAGAATTATTTATTTTCAAAAATGTAAAAATAATATTTTGCATATACATGGCTAAGACTTTTCCAGAGAGCCTGAACTACAGTTTTATAAAAATTCACATTATTTTCAGAGTTACTACCAATTGAAATAATTATCGGTGTTTTTTTTGTTAAAAATTCTCCACTCGGATGTATTAAATTATGAATAAATCCACTTCTAAGTTAAATATTCCAAGTATCCTAGTCCAGACTCTGTACAGAGGCCTGAGCTATATATAGGAAAATAAAATTTATTATAGAAGCATTTTCCATAAAAGGAGACTGTTTTGAAAATAAATCCTTCTAAATTCACTTTTTGCCGAAAAATTGCATTGAATAAACTTTTTATTGTAACAATATGCTTAAAACAATTTCCTACGTGTATTCTAATCTAAGTGACACTAAATATTAAAAAGTATTCGTTTTTACACTTTTGCAAAGTCAGGATTCCGAACGTAGTCGGATACCTTAAATTTCAATGTACTTGATTTTTAACATTATTTTAATTGTTTGCATCATTCCATCATTAATTTCAACAATACTTAGACTTTTTGCACTTTCAATTGTTTCATCATCACGTGGAAGAATATTTTGAGGATTTGATGCATAGTTTACCATTATTGGTTCATCTAATTGTTTAACATAACACATGAGCATGTCGGTGACGCGAAAAACATTTATAACATTTCCCCCTACCAAAAAGTGCCCAACGTGGCTATAGAAGTTTTCACTTCAAAAATATTCCTGCATAAAAAAGCAAAATATTATACGAATCAAAAATATAGGCGAAAGCAGTAATAAATCGTTAAAAAGATAATAGAATTTAAAAATGCATGATTCAGTATACTTTTACTTAATATTTCCAAAAAGAATTCATGTAAATAATCAGAGAAATCTTTGACGAGAAAAGAATTCCTTCTAAAGAGGATATTCTATTTTAGGCCTGTGTCAAATCATATTAAACTTCTTTAACATCATTAATTACGCCTTTCTAAGGGAAACAGGACATTTGGGGCATTATGGAAAAAAATTACTATTTTGATATAAAAGTTGATAGGAAAATGTCATTTCCTTGCAAGAAAAAATATCACACATCTTCCTTATTTTATAACCTTTTATTTATGTCACTTTATTAAAGTCACGCACCCAAAATGTTACAATGTTACTCATACCTGCGGGACTAAAACCTAGCCATATATTACCTCCTTATAACTGTCGATAAAAAGTTATTCTATTCGCGTCCTAATGCCACCGTTTTTTACATAGGGGAGTGTTTTCAGTGTATTAGGGGAATAGAAAAGGCGCAAATAAGCTAACTTTTCTCTAAAAAATTATAGTTTTTTAAATACTAAAAAACATGCTTTTATGGTTAATCGAACTAAAAAGTAAAAAAAAAATATATTCTTAATATAAGAATAAAATGATTTGCAAGAAAATTAATGTCATTGGGGTAAAAGCGTGGGGTGCTCTATATCAATTGTCGTAATTTCTTACTAGTTCTATTCCGAAATGCTGAGTTATTGTAAAAATTTATAACAAAGCAGCCCATGCTTTTCCACACAAAGACATTAATTTTCTCGTAAATCACTTTATTCTTATATTAAGAATTATTTTTTTTACTTTTTAGTTCGATTAACCATAAAAGCGTGTTTTTTAGTTTTTTTAATTATCATTTATTCATACACTTTTTTTTATTTTTGCCCCGCCACCGAAAACGTTTGTCCATCCCTTAGAACAAATTATTTTTTTCCCACGCACGAGTTCTTTTTTATTTCCATTTTTAGAAAAATGGACAATTGCTTATATTGTGATAAGAAATTGCTGTCGCAAAAAAAACCGTTTTAGCTTTTAGGGTTACCCTTAGTCTTTTAGTCGCCAAATCTGGAAATGGGATTTGGAATTAGTCGCGAAATATGGATTATCCTTTCTCCTGATTATCCTATTCAGGATAATGGAACAAAATTATGAAATTATTGTATTGATGGCCCTTTGACGAGTAAAAGTTTCAATTAATCTGCCCTTTTAAAAGTGGGTAAAAATCGAGTTCAAAGATTCCGTTACATACAAGTGAAACATAAAAACGCGCGTTAAATAATAAGTAAATCCTTAGCAAACACTGTGAAGGTCATTTTATTGCATTCCGCACCATTCGTAAAAGTTTTGCTGATAGCAGTTCAAAGAAAAGAATCATATTTCGGCAGGACGTATATGTACGTCCGGGGCACTTAACGCATAGGTTGAGCGAGATGGTTATATACACAGGTGGCAGTTAAGGCAGTGTTTCTCAAACTTTCAATACTGGCGCCCCCCTTTTCAATCACAATTTTATCGCGCCCCTTATACAAATAAATAACTGAATGCAAAAAATTTTTCGCGTTAAATTTTTAAAAAAATACAAATTAATAACATAAGTATTTAAAATTTTTTATATGTTACTTTTTAAACAAAAAAAAAAAAAGTAATAGGATAATTATTATGTTATTTTTTTTCCCTTTTTCTGATTTTTTAAAATTTGGGAAAATATTGCAAAATGGGTGGGCTTAGAAGACAAAATATAGACATCAGCTAAATATAGAAAAAAAACTCAGAGGGTCAAACTAAAAAATTTGAAAAACTTTTCTCTCGAAAGCCCATGGAAATCGCTAATACTTATTAAACTTGTTCAAACAGTATTAATAAGATAAGTATTAAATTTTTTTCATATGTTACCTTAAGTAATATATATTTTAATAAATTATATATATATATATATATATATATATATATATATATATATATATATATATATATATTTTTAAAAGTAATAGGTTAATTATTTTTCTGTCTCTAATTTTTTTTGGGAAACGATTGAAAATAATATTTTAATTAAAGATTTTTTTTCAAGTCCATTTTAAAAGTACAAATGTCAAAAAAAAGCCTAATCTTGTTCTTTTTTATCATATACATTACATCTGGCATCCTCTCGAACGTTCATGTGAGTCTAGGCAACCTAACAGACGTCTGCACAAAACATGAAAAAAATGCTTATTTCGTACAATTTAGTCAGTCTTGGTCGAATCGATTGTAAGAATCTCTCTTGAATGTCATTTCAAATTCAGGTTAAATTATAATTCACGGTTTAAGTATTTACGGCAGTGGATTAAAACAAAATCATAGATATATTTTTAAATCAGCGAGCATTCGACGATAATAAGCATCAACAAGTACAAAAAAATTGATAGCTAGTTACGAATGGGTTGGGGATCCATTTAAAAAAATACCAGAAGGGCTCTAACTGCCAAAAAAGAGATCTTCATAGATTTCACATCCAGGACAAATTAAAAATTTTTGTAATAAATCACTTTTAAATTTTGGATAGAGGTGGATGCTGAATTTTCTGCACTGAAAAAAAAAAGCTTTCTTACATTACCTTTTTTAACAACATACCTTTGGAACCAGATTTTTTTGGATGGTTATTTTGAAGAAAAATATAGATCTGATAAAATCAAAAATAACTGAGTGTCAATTTCTAATTTTTAGCCTTCCTTTTAAAACTTTTTCTCTGCAAGAAAAGCCCATGGAAGTCACTGATAATTATTAAACTTGTTCTTTCCGGCTGAAGACCCCCTCTTTTAAAACGAGTTTATTTTTTAAAAATGATAATATATTATTCTTGATATAATAGCTTTAAATTTTAAGGGAGGAAAACCAAGTGCATGACAATGTATACAAAAGTAAAAAAAGATTTATTGGGAAAAGGATACCATATTATAAAGGGTTTTTAATTTTAATGTAATTTTTAAACCTCCAGAATTAGATTTAGAATAAATGTTAAGTAATAAAAAAGAATATAAATTCTAATGAATAACAATTTTTTATTTTTTAATATTTAAACGAGAAAGCCCGGGGCTGTGCCCTCAACGTTAATGGTCGCGGGGGGTGATGCACCCCTTTTTTTATAATTATTTTCAATATACAAGATAAAAATCACAATTTCAGTGAATAATTTAACTAAGAAAAAATATACTTCCCCCTATTTGGGGTTTTTTTAAATTTTTAAAGTTTTCATAATTTGAAAAATATCCAAAAAAAATTTAAACCTTTTTTCCCAAATGTGCGTGACCTTAATAAAAGGACACAAATCACGAACTTTTTTGTTAACATTACGGGGAAAGTTTTTTTTGAAAAACAAAACTGTCACATTTTTTTCCCCACGTTTTTGAAATTTTAAACCCTTTTTTGATGATCGAAAAAAATATTTTCCAATTTTTTTCTTGTTTGTGTTTTTTTGACAGGGTGAAGTGCATTTTGGGTACAGTTATGGCTTCATATTTTTTTTGATAAAGTTCTTAATGAAATATTAAAAATTTTTTCCCTTTGGGTTTTTCATGTTTATTGCTTTTTTTCAAATTTACTTTCGCTAACATGATTAATATGCATTATTTCAGCAAGTGTTTCCCTTGTTTGATCGGCTTAAATTTCCTTTTCAGAAAAATCACAGATCCCCAAATTTTTTTTTTAGATTCTCCCTCATTTACTTTTTAAAAAAACCTTTAATCAGTCGTACAACATCAAAATTAAAAACCACTGTTATTCATGGGGGAAAATGCAGCATGTTAAAAGAAAATTTTTTTTGAAAAATAGTGGTGGGCCGGGGAACTCGGTCTAAAAAAAATTTAAGATTTTTTAAAAAAAACTTTTTCCCAAATTCTAAAAAAGGAGATATGTTATCAATTCATTTTAGCCCCCATTAAGACTGTCATATTGGGAAATTCTCTGTTAAAAGGTCTTTTGGAAAAAATTAAAAAAAGTTTTCCCAGAATTTGATTTTTGTATTATAGGGAGCCCCCATAAAAAAAAAACCCCAATTAACCCTTAAAGGGTGCTCGCTATGCTTATAAATGTACTAAAAACCCTTTTTCGTTTTGGTAAAAAAAAAAGCGAAACAGAATTATATAATTTACAATTTCCAAAAAAGGGGGATGCGGAAACCCAAAACCAAATAAGTTCGAAAGCCAAAAAAAGTAAAAATTTTAAATTAAAAAAAAAATTTAAAAATCCCCCATCGTAGGATTCCCCAAAGAAAAAAAATTTTTTTTATTTAGTTATAGGATCAAAAGATAGCAATGAGCCCAAATTAGAATCTTTTTTTTTGGGGATGACCTTTTTTCACCAGATGATATATATAAAATCATATCAATGTAAATCTGTTTTTTTTTATTATATCAGGTTTTTTGTTTTTTTTTTTTCCAGTAAATTAATTTTTTAACCTTTTTATTTTCGATATGTCCGCCCCCCCTTTTAAAATTTATCGCGCCCAGGGGGCCCCCTTTTTGGAGAAACACTGGGGGGGGATTAACGTACCAGAACACCGGGCCGGAACCTTCAACTATCATATTGTTTTTTTTTGCACCCTTCAAGTCTTTTAAATTTACTTTTTATTATACAATTGCCAACTTTAGTTTTTCACTCTCATATTTAACCAAGTAATAATAAATAAAAAAATGAAAACTCTATTTCTTTTTTGTTTTTTTAAATAATATCATTTTTTTCTTTAAAAAAATTTTTTGTAGATTTTTTTTTGCAAAAAAGGGTTGCTACAATTTATTTCTGATGTTGAAAAATTATGCACACAAATATTATTTTATTTAACAAATGCCGTATGTAAACTCGCACTTATGCCATCGGTATACAAGCTTTTCATTATTTATTACTAATATAGTCAAAACCATTTAGTACAGTGTACACGTCTAAATGCCCTTGGGTTATAAATTGAGGAATCACATAGAATACAATCCAGAGTCTCCAGTGCGAACAGGAAGAGATAATCGCAGACAGTCATAGTTTGTTAACAATCTACAGTGAGCGACAGCAGCTGTTCTTGGAGCATCAGGAACACAAGTGGGGTTCACGTTAAGGATTTCCGAGTTCTCTTGTCTTTGGATGCCTCCATATGAAGTAATATCTGTCAAAAGCCTTTAGAAAGTAATCATAATACCATCGTGGGTCTCCTGTGTCTCTGTTTTCCAATTTTCAAAAGCTTAGATAAACCCAAATTGGGGAAAAAAACTATTGGAAAACAAGACCTTTTAAAAAGCAGTACAGATCTCAATATTTGCTGCAACTCGTAGGAAGAATTTTATGCTAAAGCCTTAAAAGCTGTACTTCAACCAGAAAGAACAGCAGTTTTGCTAAAAGCAAACTCTCTCAATGGAAGGTTGTTGAATAGAAACAGAACGTTCGAGTCAATTTACCAACAAAAGCATTAATAAATGAATTTCCTTGCACCTCAATTTCCGTAGTTTCTATAGGGCCTTAAGACTCAATACCGTGTAATATGCCAAGTCACAGTTCACAAAATTAGCAAGGACGAACCTGCAACTGAACAAAAAGTCTTCAATAGCATGTGTCAGAAAAGTAACCAATTGAACAGTTCACTGGTGCTATCTGAAAAGTTTAACTGCCAATCTCTACAAAGTAGACAAGGCAAAAAGCAATCAACATTTACATTAGTTTTGATAAAAAATTTGCTAGAGCTATAAAATGATAACTTTTTGAAGAATCAGGTGATTTGTCTTTTTTCAAAATTGTAATTTCTATCATCTTTTTCTATACTGCTATATACTGCAGTATTCTAGCTTTAATTAAAAATGCCCATTAGATATGAAAGGGTGTTGCTGCCAAAGTGCTTCACAAACTCTTGACGTATATTATCAGGTCCAACCACCCTTCAGATATTTTATTGCCTCTGGAAATTCCATCATATTTTTAAAATTCAGGCAAAAAAATTTTTGCTTTTTGGGAAATTTTCCCAGGGGATTCTTGATGATTTTCCCCCTTTTTTATTTGCTGTTTTTTCTTAAAATTTACCACTAGACGTTGATTTTTTAATAAAACGTTTTTAAATCATTTGATGAATCTCTATTGTGATATAAAAACTTTCTGGCAACATTCAAAAACTCTTAAGCCTTCCTTAGAAATCCACCTTTCAGTTAATTAAAAGATTCAAAAACTTTCTTCATGTCTCTCCTAAGATTAACGCCTCCAATAAAATTACTAAAAGAGCTATATTTATTGCTATGTATTGTTTTTGGTTTTACTTATTTTTCACCTTAAAATTTCAATACCCTTTAATCCCAAAACCCCCCATTTATCTTTTTTGTTTCTTCAGTTTTAAAAACACCCCTTTTTGCCAAATTTATCCTTCAATAAAGATAGATGATCATTCCAAAAGGGCCTATAATTGTTTTCCTCTGGGGAATCTAACATTTAACTATGTTAAGAACAGTTTTGCAGAAATCAGTAAATAAAGAATCAAATTCCTACTCTGTCTAACTTCCCGTGTTTCTCAAAATGGGATTTTAAATCTCGTGTAAAAAGATTTCCATTCCATTCCATCAATTCATTCTATAAATTGGGTTCTTTCTTTTACAGACACTTAATTAGGTTAAGTGGAACACTTAACCTCTGATAAAATATCACTAATTTAAACAAATGTATTTTTC
>BMAV01026551.1:0-20789 GCA_019973955.1 Trichonephila inaurata madagascariensis | reverse complement strand
ATCAAGGGGTACAAATCGCGATCCTGACTATTTGGTTACCGGCCAGATGGAGGTTTTTTTATACGTAGATAGTAAAGAAACGAGCAATGTACAGTGAAAACCGTGTGAGGGGATCATCGCGACTTCTGTAAATGCCCTTTTTTGGGTTTTCTTTGGGCCAAAGAATGGCAATTCTTCCAACCAACTCGAGAAGGTGAAAGGGAAATATTCAAATTAGGAATCTTAAAAATAGTAGAGTTTAGCGTTCGCAGGGTGGCTATGGGAAGTGAATATACAAGGTCTATGTTTACAAGTGTTGAAGCAAAAAGTGAGAGGAAATCCTGCATTCAAGATTTAATCCATCCGTGCCAGTGCGTCAAGTTGAAGGTGAATACCATTCTACAAGGATAACCGCCACGTCAGTTAGGATTCAAGCAATTGCTGCTTATTTGTTAGAGCGGTAAGACCATTTAATTAAACGACTGGGAAATGTATTATTGAGATTAAGGATTAGTCGGTAAAGTTAGACATAGGGATCCAGTTCGCGATTATTTGGTAATACGTATTGTGTGTCTCCTTTCCCCAGATTCACCTGGTTTGAATATTAATATTATTATTGTATATTTTAAGTTAGGGATCTTAATAAAGAGATCTTAAGATTATGGCAATGTCGGTTCTTCATTCACTCCCTCATCTTTTGTCGCGAGGATAATGTAGAAGTAGGGCAACCTCACGGGCACTTGCCTTTCAACCGTTGAGACGAAATTGAGGGACTGAAATATTTTTTTGTGTTAATGATATTGAACCTCCCCTATATATAAAACAAAATTAAGTTTATTTAAGTACATTTAATTTTATAGACATATGTAGATGCTTTTATTTAACAAAAACCATTCAAACATATACGTAATTTGCTCTCTTTTTTAAAAAAATTATTGTTAATAAAGTAGAGTTAGCAATAGCAAAAACCTTTATCAGATTTCTGTTTTGTCTTCTGTTTTTTATTAAAACTCTTAAGAAGCTCCATCTTCATTTTAAGCGAATAAGAAGTTTGCTTTTTCCCCCGAGATCTTTGCTATTGTGCTCGCAAAAAAAAAAAATTCTTCTAAAATGGAAAAATATTACGAACAAAACTCACTTACTTATACTCACACTTATAATAAAAGCCAACTAATGAGATTTTTTGTTTGGCGTTTTTAGGGGTGGCGGTTAAAAGTAGGTCACACATAAAAAAATTGGCTCATGTCACAGGCTATTTTGAGAGTTTTTCAAATCCAAGTTAGCATCCTTTCTACGAAACATATGTAACCACCTCTCTTTTATTGTATAATCCTCTTTTAAACCTAGCCTTCGCGGCTGGTGTTTTCCGTATTTTGTTCATTCCCAGAAATGAAATCTTTTCGTGTTAAGAAATTTTCCTTGCAAATTAAGAGGAAAAAATGCATGAAATCACATAGTAGTTTGGCGGGACCGTTGTTACTTTGTGTTAACGGGATATTTTTTTTTCAAATTTAAAACCCATTTTTTAAGATGAGGATTAATTGTTAAAAAGGTGTTAAATAAAAAGTTTTTTGGGTAAACTATATGTCTGTTTTTGTATATTTTTTCTTATATTTTCCTTCCTTTTTTTTAAAAAAAAATTACGCCCGTAAATATAAAAAACATTAGCTTAGACATTGAAAATATAAAAAACACCTTAATACCCCTACGGGAAAGGGAAAATTTTAAAGAATAATTTAGGATTAAAAAATTGGGGAAAAATCTTCATCTAAAAAGGTTTTCATAAAAAAAAATTCGATTATATTCATTTGGGAAAAAAAAAGGCATTTTATTTTTAAGGACAACAAAATAGGTTAGAGAATGCAATTAAAATTTAAATTTAATGAAAATTTATTTTGCATCGTATAATTTACAGTTAAATACTTAAATATTACGACAAAGTTAAGCAACTAAGGAATCTCAAAATGACCCATTTTTAAAATTTTAAAATTCAAAAAAAAAAAATCAAAACCCCAAAAGATTTTTTAAAAAATAAAACAGAATTTTCGGAAAAAATAAATGAGTCTTCCACTTCCCAAAAATTTTGGAATAGCAATTCACGGCAGCCCAAGTAAAAATTATTTTAAATTTCCCGGGCACATTGCCCCGGGCCGGGACCATAACAACTAGGTTACCGTGGCCATCGTTAAATGGATCAAAAGAGTCATTCAAATTACGAACAGTATGAAAAACACCTGGATCTAATATTTTTATAAAACTGATGAATAACATATTTTCTTGTTTATATATATATATATATGTATATACTAGCTCTGGTATACCCGTTCTTCGCACGGGTGAACGGGAAAAAATTTAACAACAAAAGATTGATGGATAAAAGAAGTTTTTTAAAGAGTTAATTTTACGTGAATTCTAATTAAACAAAAAGGGTTTTTCATATCTCAGCGGGGAAAAAAAAAAAAAAAAAAAAAAAAAAAAGAAAAAAAAAAAAAAAAAAAACACTTTTGTTAAATTTTAAGTATGTAGATCTAATAGCAGATAAAAAGGCTTTTTTTTTATTTATAACTCCTCGTAACATTCTTGAGGTTCGATTTTTGAAATACCTTCCTAAGCTGATCTCTACTCAGCAAAAGTAACCTTATTGTAAAAGTTTTGTGTAATGAACGCTTAAAATAGTATAATAATTTATATACTGAAAGTGTAATACATTAATATTACTTTTGGTGTATTTATTTATTTTAAAATTATAGTATTCGCAAGCAACGTCGTGTTTCTTAAATTATAATGGAGATTCAATGAAAAACATAGCGAAATATTAACGATAGAGTCAAGTTGGCAAATGTCTAACTACTTTCATATAGCTCGAGCTTTATTAGAGCTTTGTAAGACCCACCGTGTAGGGGAGCGATGCACGTTAATACTTTATATACCGCATAATGATTTACTGCAGTTTTTTCATACAATATTTTTTTTTGGATCACTACATTGAAAATTAAGGGATATACATAAACAAAATACTCCACTTTGGGAAATTTAATCCGTTAGAGCTAATAAATTAATTAAAGATATTCCACTTTAAAATTGATTATATGCACCATTCACACTTAAAATAAATAGTCAAATCGTTTTCTAAGGTCTTCATTAACATACAAAAACATAAGACACTTAAATTTTGACATAAACTATTTATTCGGGACAAAATTAATAATCTTTGCAATGCGCTGAAAACTCAATATCTGCTACAAAACTATTCGCCTTCCCCGCTAAAATACTCATCATAGAACCCGTGCTGCCATAAATCTTGGAAGAGTGGATTTCAAAGAATATTCCTGCTAAGTATTGGTAAGATATCCCTTCTAAGTTGGTGTGGTGTGGTAATTAGGAGAAGGGGGTTCCAGCTCAGGTGTCGTCCACTTCACTTAACCATGGTTCAAAATTACGTGGTCCGTTGCCAAAAGCCCTCGTGTAGCTGAACAGTGAGACGTTAATATTCACTCACTCACTCACTCCAAAAAATACACTACAATAGTTATAATTATTTTTATACTTAAAAATGCAATGTCTGCCTATTCAATTAAAATTATAGCGTTATAATTAACTACTAACCACAAATAAATTTTGAAAATTTGTCCAAATGATGTAGTGTGAAAGAGAAAGTTTATTTACTTTAAGTATCAGAACCGATAAATGCATTTATTTTGAAAAAAGATAAATTTCTTACTACTAAATATGCATAAAAAAACACATTCAAATAAAAATAGATTTATAACATTATTTATTACCTAGTTTTATTCCCGAAATAAAAAATAGGGATTATGCTGATCACAGGAATTAATTAGAAGGCGGCCTTGCAGCCAAAACAAAAAGTGTTTCTTCACTAATAAAATATAGATATATGGTCGTGGGCTTTTTCGAGCGTACGCCCGAATGCTTCAGATGGCAGAATTTTTTTCCTACTTACTTGACAAATATCGTATATTTTGGGCACTTCAGACAATATCTATAAATTATAGCCTATGCTTTAAATTATAGCCTATGTGTTATTCTGATGTATAAGCTATATTACTGTAAAGTTTCATTAAAATCCATTCAGTTGTTTTGCGTTCAAGACGGAAAAGCATCCTCCAAAACTTTCCCTTTTTATAATATATATCTAGATATATAAAAAAACAAGAAAAATTTTGAGTTAAATTTAATTTGGGTTTTTTGAAAAACGTTATTTTAGATATATTTCTTAAAAATTAAGTTTCCCCCCCTTTTTGGACTGCGACTGCGAAATTTGTATTTTTCCCATCGCAGACCTAAGGGACATACTCCTGGGGCGTATCACCTTTTTTTTGCAGCACTATATTAAAATTTGGGAAAACTAATCATCCCCAATGTAATTTTTTACGCCTAGTTTCCCCCCCAGAGGTATCCCTGTTCTTTCCTAGGATCCTTACAAGGGTTTTAATTTTGCCCGGAGCATCGAAGCCCAAAAAGGTACCCTAGGGTACTGCCCGAAAACGAAAAATGGACCCGTTGATTTTGATTTCTGTTGGGAAATCCGACTTAGGCCGGGGGCGAAAACCGCAAAAGGGAAATTTCAAAGATGGAAAAGCTTCACCCCAAAAATTCCCCCTAATTTTAAAAACCATGTTGAAAACCATCGGAAGAGACCAAAAATTTTTTTAAAATCTCAAAAAAAAAATATTCTTTTTATAAAATATTGAAAATGTTCATGTACTTTTCAAAGTCTTTTTTAAAGAAAGTTTTAACTATTACCGAATATTGATATACACTAATTAAGTGGAAACATTTATCTACACTAATTAATATATATTTCTAACTAAATTTTAAATATTTAATTGTTGCTCACAATCAATTAATTCCCTCATGTCATGCATTTTCCTGAGTCAATAAATCTCCCATGTTAAACACGTAAATTATGTTTTAATAATTATAACACGCAATGTAACTAATTGTATTGATAAAAAATACCGTTCTCAAAGTTTTTCTTTTCAAAAATGTGCGAACAGCAGTAAAATGCCTAAGCCCTTAACTTTATTTTCTTAAGGTGACTGACTGATTATATGGTTGGAGTCATAATTTTGAAAAAGCATATAATAATTTTGAAAAGCATATAATAAAGCATGAATAATTTTTTTGATATTAAGAGTCAGTTAAATTCGAATATACATATAAACTGTCTTAAGAATATCAGTACAAGAATAAATTATTTAAATGCAGTTTTTTGGTAAAAAATGAAGAATGAATATTTTCAAAGTATTCTCCTTTTATGAAAAATGCATCGCTATTAATATTTTATCTATACATAGCTAGGACTTCTATACAGGAAAATAAACTAGAGTTCTTTGATCAAATTTTATATTCTCTTAAATAATAAAATATGAATAAATCCATTTTTCTAAATTATTCCTTTCGAAAATCCTAGTTTAGGTTGTATGCACTAGCTATATATAGACAAAATATTATTATAGAGACATTCTTCATGAAACTAAAATGTTTTGAAAATATATACTATTATTTCTACGTTTTTTGGCAACACAAATTACATTTCAATAATTTTTTATGGTAATAATATTCTTAAAACGATTTTATATGCAAATATTCTAATCAAACATAACTCTAAAAACATTATTTATTTATAATTTTTCAAAATAGCTGTTCCGAAAGTAGTCAGTTGCAGTAATCATAAACTGATTCAGAGTTCCCTTTAATTTTTTGTATAACAAAAATAAATAGATTTCACGCGGGTTTTTTTTATCAATTTCTTTGAATTTTTAATCGTACGTTAGCACTTATATCTTTTAACCTATGAAGAACATTAATTTTCCTTTGCAATGATTAAATGCATTTCTAAATAATTCATATCTTGATTATCAAAGTCATTAAAACCGCATTGGAAAGGTTCCACGAATATTAAGTGATTTCAATAACTATGAGGATAATACCTTATCTTTAATGGTAGGGATTATTAATTATTTTCACAATAAAGTCGAGAATAGTGTTAGCTATTAATCATCTTATACAGATAAGAGATTAAATTAATTTCCATATCTGGAATTATATAATCACCAGGCTTATTGTAGCGATAAGGCGTGAAAACTATTTCTCATAAATCTAAAATTTCTAGATGGGATCTTTCTTAAGTATAATTCACCTGAGTTATAACAGTTTAATAATTTTATATAAACAGTCTTTCCTTTTATGTAAGTTCAACTATAGTTTAATTAAAAATTTTTTCCAATTGTTAATATTTTTATTTGTTGAAAATATTCTTTTTTTTCTAATTTTATTTCTTATTAATATTTTGTATAAATAATTTTTCAAAGAGCAATTCAAAAAAAAGGTTTTGTTTTTTTCAATTTTCTTCAAAACAATTTTTATAAAAGATAAGGAAAAAGATCTCTCTTTTATATATATAAAAATGGGAAAAACGCTAAATCACTTACTCTCATAGATCTTTCAGAACACAGGTTTGGGGTTTGCAGGTGGGTTTCCCTTTTTTTTTTTTGAAGGGGCTGCTCTAAGAAGGGATTTTGGGGAATTCGAGTTTCAAGAATGATTCAGGGATGATAGATAAATTTCCCTTTTTTGAACTATTGACCAAAGATTGAAATTGGCAAGCATGTTTTTTTTTATAGACATCCGCAAAAAGGATTTTGGAAAATCGAGTCCTAAAGGGTCTTACAGTTTTAAAAAAAATCCTTTTTTCAAAAGGAAGATTTACAGACCCAAATTTGCCAAGCATCTTTTTTTTAATCGTAGAAATCACAAATCCCTTTTTGCGAAATAAATTTCCCAAAGGGGGTTACGGGGGGTGTATAGATAAAATTCCCGTTTTAAGCTATTAAACCAAATTAAATTTTGGCAACAAACTTTTGATGAGTAGACATCCGCTAAGAAAAAAGTTTCCAAATTGATTTGCATGACATTTGAGGTGTTCGAAAGATAGATGTAAAAATTTAATTTTTTAAAAAGTAAAAAGCTACACATCAAAAAATTGGGAAACATTTTATTTTGTTAGTAAGGATCCAAAAATGGGTTTTGGGGAAAATTTACTTTCAAGGAGGTTAAAAAGGGGCACTATTTGTATATAAATCCCCTTTTTATACAATTATAAACTAGGGAAATTTTGGGAAATGTTTCTTTGTTGGTAGAATCCCCCCAAAAAGGAGTTTTGCTGAAATCACATTCAAAGGGGTGTGGGTTTATGAGGCGTTTGGGAAAAAAAATTACCGTTTTTTGAATTAGACCATAGACATGAATTTAAATAAACATCATTTTTTCGTTAATTTTTTTTTAAAAAAAATTTTTCCCTGGGAAAAAAGGAATGACCTCACTTTTGATAAATAGTTTTTAAAGGTTTTTTTTAAATACAGTGAAATACATAAAGCGAAATCACCTAAAAAAGAAATATCGGGTTAAAAGAAATAATAAACGGTCGACAAGCTGCTTCATTTTGCATTTTTTTTAAACAAAACGAAAAACCCTTGGGGAAAAATTTCCCCTCTGAAGAAGGGGGGTATAAAAACGTCCAATTTAATGAAATGTTGAAAAGTTTCTTTTTTTTATTGTCCTATATACTGTATCATCGAGAGAATTCGTTAGTAAATGATGGAAATTTTACAGCCCCAATTATGACAGATAAAGACAATTAGTTTGTTAAAAAGCTCAAGAAATATCATCGATGCAGTTTCCCGATGACTAAAAGAAATGAATAATGCAACTCCTTTTCCCCCGTCAATTGAAATGAGGAACATAATAAAAAGTATACGCAGTTATTTACAAGCACATTTTACAGGTGAAATGAATAACATAGTGGACGACATCGAACAATTTGTTGACAATTTGATGCTAAAAAACATTGCAAAGAAAAATACCAGATTATATTCCAAAAACTCAATAAGTTTTGGTTTCTTAAGAACCTTGAGAATCATGTATTGAGTTTCATTGTGAATGTTTTTGTTTCATTTATTTTTGTTAAATATATGCATATCTATTTAAATAAAATATACTCTAATAAACTTAACTTTGTTGAATATATAATTTTTTTTTTGCAATATCTTTTAACACGAAAAAAGTATTTCAGCTCCCTCAGTTTCGTGTTAAACGATTTTCACTTTTATTTATGTCTTAAATTAAAAAAAGATACTATATATATATAAGTGCAACAATACTTATACATCTTTCAAGATAATATGCCATATCATTTTAATTAAATTTACTTTTTCCGTTGGAGAAAATATGCTTTTTTAAAATAATTTCAAACATCAACAATTATATATAATGAATATCTAACTCTGTTATTTACTTATCAGAACTTTTATGCTTGTTTTATGTATTTTTAGGACGCTTTTTCTTCATTTACATTCTAAAGGGCTTGTTTCAAATCATAGTTCATCGCTTATTAAGTAAAACTTAATTCTTGTTGCATATGAGTAATTTGAATACTCCCAAATTTTATTTTAAATTTAGTATTTTACAGATTTAGTTCAATTTTAGGTACATTTTCAAAAAAATGTTCTGTTGTTAAATTTTCTACCTTCGATTCCTTCCTATTCTAAAGAAATTCTCGAGTACAGTGAAAATTCCTTAACCTGAAACTGGGGGAATTGAAATATTTTTTCGTGTAAAGGATACTGCTAAAAAATCCCCTCTTTTTCAGCAAAATTAAGCTTATTAGAGAACACTTTTTGACATAGATATGTATATATGCATTTATTTAATAAAAATAATTGAAATAAGAAAAAAAAAAATGACAAGAACTTTATGAAATATAATAAAAATTGAGCAATACCAAAATCTTTTCAAATTTCCGTTTTCGTCTTCTGTTTTTGATCAGCAGCCTTAAGAAGCTCCATCTTTATTTTGAACGAAATACTAGTTTGCTTTCCACCTGAACTCTTTGCCATTGTGCTCTAAGAACCCCCCCCAAAAAAAAACATGAACCAAGTTTACTGATTTTTGCTCGCACTGCGATGTACTCGTCACCGAATTCGAAAGCCAATTGATGAAAGTTGAGATGTTTTGTGTCGCGTTGGTAGGGGCGTAAAGTGAAAGAACCTTAAATGAACAAAATTAGCTCGTGTCACAGGTTATCTCGAGAGTATTTCAATGTCAAGTTAGCCCCTTTTCTTCGAAACATACGAATCCACCTCTCTTTCATCTCACACCTCTCTTAAATCTCGCCTGAGCGGCTGGTGTTTTTCGTATTTTGTTCATTCCCAGATGGGACATCTTTTTGTGTTAAACGATTTTCGTTTCGTGTTAAGAGAAAAATAAATGCATGAAAATGCATAGCAGTTTGGTGGGACCGTTGTATTATTTTGTGTTAACCAATATTTCGTCTTGAGCGTTTTCGCGTTAAACGTCTTTCACTGTATTTGGAAAGAAAGTTTATCCTTGAGACATTATGGAAAATATGAATTATTTGTAACACATTTTATGCGTACATCTAACGTTTTTCATTTGTTACGTGAACATAAAAGGTAAAAAGCATACATAAAGGCTTTCTAAATAGTTTCGATTTTGAATATGGATGAAAGAGTTTATTTCTTCTATAATTTTGCTTGCAGATAAATATATTATAGTAACAATTTTTATTGCAACAAATACCAAAGACTATTGCATTTTTCTTTTGAGAAATTGGAGAAGAAGTCTACACTTAAGACGACTAAAAATTTGGAATTTTTCCAATACTTCGAATACATTATTCGAAGTATTTTTATGGAATACTTTAATATTTTTTTATGAAGAATTAAATTCTAAAATAATATTTTTTTAAAATTTATTTATTCTATACTTTTTATTTCGATGCTTCTGATTCTTCTTACAGATGAGTTAACTTAGGAATTAATGAAATTTTTAATAAAAATAATGCGGAACCAGAAAGTTGCGTTTTAAAACGGAATACATTTTTTGCAGATATAAAACAAATTGTTTATTTCTGTGAAGATTTATTAATGAAAAAATTAGGTTAATATTCAGTTTAAAAAAATCTTTAAAAATCTATGATGACTTTTGAAATAAATCTTTAATATATTTTCTATATTTGTCGCAATTGACACAATATCTTTATTATTATTTTAACGATTGAGTCAAAAAAAAATCAAAAATAATATCTATATTATCCAGACATTTGAAATAGTAGTTTCATAAGTCAGATATTTTCTTGGCATGCTTAAAGAGAAAAATTCGCCAAAAGAATTAAATATTTTTGTAAGTTGGCATGACTTTGGACCTATTTCATTTCTATTCATTCCAAAGCACAATCTTTGGTGAGGCATTAAAATTAAGAACGGTTCAAGTTCATTCCATCTTGGGCCTTTCTGCCAAAATACTGGAATTTCTTTTTGTGAGACACATACGTAAGATTCTAATGTTTGGATATATATTACGTGACTGTTTAATATTCTTTTAAGGGAAAAGAGTTCCGTTAATGTCCAGAAATCGAAGAAGAGGTAACGCGATCTTCATCCGAGATAAGTGGAAACGAATACGAGTAAAAGTTTCCCAGCTGAATTATTTATCTTAGAAATACGGGCTAATTGCCGATTATAGTAAGTGGTATTTGAAGAGAAGTGTAATATTATTTTCCAACGCATAATTCCTTATTTAAGTCTGCTGTCAGTTACCCACCCGCTTCACGGGGTGTTTCATAACGTGTTGTATGGCTATATCGTGTTCTTAAATCATTTTCATGTAAATTTTAGCGTTGAGTATGAGATTTTTGTAGCCCTTTATTTTAAAAGGACAGGACTTGAATTTCCAAAAAGGAAATATATTTATTTTTTACACATTAGTACCTTCCTCCCCCTCTCTTTGAGAGGTGATTTCCGCAAAACCCATTGTGACGGGCTCACGCGTCTTTTCATTAACATGTCATTTGGATTCTTTTGAGGCCAAGATTAATGGCAACTCTTTTCCAACCAAAACCCAAGAAGTGAAACGTGAATGCAAGATGCAAATTAGATAGCTTTTAAATATCAGAAGTTTCAGCAAGTAGGATGGCAATTTGGGGAATGTTATGATAGAAGTGATACAATTGTAAAGTGACAGCCAACAGAGGTTATCCCGAAGACAGAGCCATTAGGTCAAGGTGCATACCATTGCACTCGAGTAAAGACGCAACTCCCTTATGATTAGTCCGGCGATCGGATCTAAGGTAGGATTGACTATTTATATTAGGACTTGTGATATTACTGGAATTGAGATTAGGCGGGTTAGATATTGATAGTGGCCCGAGTTACGTAAATTCGGTATTGATATAGTGTGTTTTGTCATCGTAGATTCTCTCATATATATTATTATCATCTAATCTGATAAAAAAGTTTAAGTTTAAATTCTTAATAAAGTCATATTAAGAATATGACACGTCTAGTCCTTTTGTTAATCCTACACGTCTAGCTCACGTAGATAATCCAGGAGAAGGGCACCTTAGGAGGGCAGTTTCACACCATTCTTTACGAATATCTAATCAACAAAAAGAGCATGCCAGCCAAATTTAGGCCTAGTACCAAAAAAGGGTTTTTTAGACATCCCAAAAACCCCCTTGGGGGCCCATTTCCACAAAACCCGTTTTTGTAAATTTTTAATACTGTGTGGATCGTTTTTTATTAACATGTTCTTTGGGTTTTTTGGGGGCCAGAAGAAAGGGGAATTTTTTTAACCCAAACCCCAGAAGAAAACGTGAATGAAAGATGCAAATTGGGGGGCTTTTTAAAAAAAGAAGAAGGTAAGCGGTGTGGCATTTGGGGGGAGATAGTCCGTGTTGCAAGGGGGAAGAGTATTTAAAGGGTGTGCAGTAAAGAGGTTACCCCTGACAAAAGCCTGAGTCAAGGTGGAATTTCCCGCCAGTGAACGCCTTTAGTTAGGATTCAGTAGATTGCCGTTCGTTGGGCATTAAGGTAGGGGTTTCCATTTTATATTCAGATCTGTGTTTACATTGAAATTGAGCAGGCGAGTTAGTTATTGAAGTTTTCCGGGTTACGTTATTTTTGTATTATATATTGTGTTTTCTGCCCTGTAGATTCTTCTATATCATATTATTACCTAATCTTGCTATTGTATATAAGATCTAAGGCGACACAGTACCATCTTTTTAAAATTTTTTTTATTTTTAATTTGATACTTGGTTTTAATTGTATTTTATAAAGGTTAATATTTTAACAAATAATTCCATACAAAAAATTTTAATTTGTTGTGAAAATGTTTGTAAAATTTAAAGTTTTTAATTTTAAACATTTTTAAACCCCTAAGGCTTTTTTAAATATAAGTTTCTTTTCTTTCAAAAAAATTTTTTCCCAAGTACCTTATAAATATACTATATAAAACTGTGCATGGTTTTTTGTTACTGCTCTTTAATTTTTATTAAATTTTTTATAGTTAAACTTACAAAAATTCCCTTAAAAACATTAATTTGATTTTGAAATTTTTAGAAAAGTACTGTAAATAAGTAGAAAATAATTCAATGCACAGTTCTATACAAGACACACATTTCCGTGAATATGTGGCAAAAAGTTTCAAACCCTTACTCAATTATCAAAAAGCCTTAGGTTTTGAAATAATAAGTGTATGTGCTAAAAATTCAACATGGAGAAAAAATG
Source organism: Trichonephila inaurata madagascariensis (assembly GCA_019973955.1). Lineage (NCBI taxonomy): Eukaryota > Metazoa > Arthropoda > Arachnida > Araneae > Nephilidae > Trichonephila > Trichonephila inaurata. The sequence goes on along the minus strand of BMAV01026551.1, from coordinate 8,199 downwards.
AGTTTAAAGTTTTCTATTTCTTGAATAGCATGATAAGTACCTCTCCAATAATCTGAAACTTTTATGTACTGCCAATTTGAATTTGTTCCTTAAACTGCTTACCAAATTTTTAAAAATTTACAAGAATAAAAGAATATACTTGTATAATGAATATATAAAAGAAAAGCAAAACAAAGTTAGTCAATATCAAAACATATCTTTTAACAATACATTTAAAAATTATACCTACATTTTTAGAGTTATTCCCATGCACAGTTCTATACTACTATAATAAAATAACATGTACAATAAATATTCAGTACTTTTTTCCATAATTTAAAGCCTAAATATATTGAAAATTGTCTGAAATGGAAGAAAAAATGCAAAAAAAAAAAAAAAAAAACCTTTTCACGAATGCTTTATAAAGAAATAAATGTTTCACAAAATAAAATATATATAAAATCTGAAATGCTAAACCAATAATTTGGTTATATAAGTTTCTTGAATGTTTTTATAGCAATTACTTGTTGAAATTTCAGATAAGGGGAAATAAAGCATTATTAAAAATAAAGTGTGCAAAACTACGAGATATTTGAGTTTCACCTCGTTGACTGCAATTGCTTTTCTTACAGATTAAATTTCAAATTTAACATTCAATCAATGCTATAAAAAATTCTTAAACATAATATACTTATAATATAGTAATCATAAATTAAAATAAATTAAAATATTGTATACAAACATCAAATACCCTGCAATTTCCTGCTTTATAAGAAACAATCTTCTTTTCACGAAAGAATTTTCTCAGTGTTACGAGCTAGTTTTGATTTTTTCTGTACTAAATTGTACAACATTACCTTTTCTTCTTTTCTTGATATATCCTTCTAAAAATCTTTATAAATTGCTGCTAAATTTTTCGCTATGCTGTTAAATAAATTTGCATTTTCTTGTTGCATAAATTCATGTTTGCAAAGTTCCTACGTTAATTCAGATACTGCATCACAAACTGCAATATTTACTCTTGCTCTCAATGACGCTTGATATATTTTAGAGCACTTACCCAAAGTCGATGCTGTGCAGAGTTTCATTGAATTTTGAGTCATGCACCGAATGAGAAATTGCCCAATAAATCATCTGAAGTAAGTCTCTGGTAAATTGGCAATACTTTTGCCAAAATGAGCCCTCATTCACTGGGTGTTTTACTAGTTTTGTGCGAACCTGGTTTCTACCATTTGCAAATAGCTGATTGATAAAAAACACCAAGAATCTTGATCGTAGCTGCATTTAGCGCTGTGGTTTTTCATCAGTGGAAATGCCAAGCGGTATAAAGTGAACATATATGGCAGTTCTATGTTTTCAGTATTGCCTTTTGTTGCTTAAATGGCATTCCTGGATAATACTGCAAGTTTCTTTTTATGGCTCTTACTCCTTCAAACTGCCATAAGATTTTCCTACCGAGAGTAACTCCTCTTGAACGCCATTCCCTTTTACACATTTTCGAGAGCTTATCCGTAGTCGCTTACCTTCACATGGTTCACATATTCTTCTTTTGTATTTATTTTAACATCCCATAGACTTTTAGATTCAGCTTCGATGTTGAAACGCTTAAATCACTCATCTGAAAGTACCGTTGTGTATCTAAATCCAATCTTTTCTGTGGATTCTACCATACCTGGATGTTTTCGTATGGATTCCATTGAACCTGGAAGGTTACAATGGTTTGCATTGCAAGAATCTTTTATGACCGTTAAACTAAATCTCGTACTCAGCTTGAATTTTTTAAGTTCACCTTTGGCTATTTCACACTCTTTACAATATTTAGATATTACTTTAAAATCAACAACATATCCTGTCATCAGCATGTCTATGACACAGCCAACTCCAATCTGAGATGTATGCCCCCTGGTCAACCGCCAAGTACCACATCGAAAGAAAACCGCAATATTATCATAACCACTGTTTTCTGCATTATATGCTTAATTTCACTTCTGATGATGGAAATGCTCTCTGATGTTTACGGGGTGAAGAATGCAACATCTTTTAGGCGTTTAAAGTTCTAGTTTTGACACAAATGCATATTCATAAACACGCAGAACTTTTCAAGAGCTTGATATCCACAAAACTGGAAAACTCAAAAATGCTTGTGTGTAACTCGTAAATTAATATCATAGGCTGACGAGTCCCACTTTTTTCAGAAAAATAGCGCTCAGAAGTTTTCATTTCATTAATAACATCATGCAAGAATCACACACAACTTGAATATTTTCACAAAAATCCATAGGTATGTTTCCCAAAATTTACTGCAAAGAAGCATTTTTGCAAGTATTGGTGTGTATTTTAAAAAGATTCTGTTAGTTTGCATTTTATCAATAATGACGTATGTTAAGATCCGATATATTCAGTATATTTTTCTATCCAAATGAGAAAAAGTATTGCTTTCTTCAAGTTTTTGTACACACCCTGCTAGTGTTTTGAGAAACTTCTTGAACTTGTTCCTAGCATCTGGAAACCACCTCTTCAAAGTTTCTGCCGTGGGTGAAGTATTTGTAGTACGTTTTTAGGCCTAGTATCTTACTTTTAAACTTTTTTGAGAAATCACTCAAATTCCTTTGTCGTAAACAACTTTTTCTTACTCTTTCAGAACACAGAGTACAAAAAATATAGTTAAATTTGTAGGAACAGAACTTCAAAGAAAACGCAGTAGGAATAACTCTATGTTAACTAAACAAAACAATTATTTCAATTTCAGTTTAAACACACTAATCAACGTGGAGTAAAAAAATTAGTTCCTTATTTAATTTCTAGCAGACGATCTGAAAGTGCGTGGCAGAAGCTGTGTTTTAGTCTACTGACATGCAGCAAAAATGGATAAATAACTGAAATAAAAAAATATACATACAACCTGAAAATTTTGCAAGGCATACAAAGGATTAAAGCACGCATAAGAAAAGCCAATAAAAAAAAAATCGATAGTTTGATGATTTTAGGTACCATAATGCCTTAACAAAGTAATATTTTCTTCATTTAATCCTACACCTATAGCCTGCGCTGATAATCTAGGAGGTATGCGTTCCAAGGGGGTCTGCCTCTACAATACTAAGAAATTTCTGCCTAAATTTTCAAGTGTGGAATTTTTGTCGATAACGCTTCCCTTGGTAGTAGATTGTATCAAAATTCCCGTTCTTAACGGATCTCTTGTCTGAATAAAAGAAATATTCTTATTAGGACTCTCAAGTGCAAAATATTTAAAGCAAGTGGAAATTTTATTTTATAATGCCTCCTGCAACTCTTTTCGGAGTGGAATTCCATAAAACTCTGCTTTTTAGAGGATCTTTTACTTCCAACAAACGATATATGCTTGCTCACATCTCTAAAGTCTGTAGGTCACAATAGTTTAGAAATCTCATGATGAGTGAGTAAGTTGAAGAGTGATAAGTGAGTGGAGTCTCCGTTCTTCTATATATATATATAGATTACTCAAATACAGTGAAAATCATTTAACACGAAATTATGAATTGAAATATTTCTTCGTGTTAAAGGATATTTAAAAAGAAGACCATATATTCAACAAAAGAAAGTTTATTAGAGGAAATTTTATTTACATAGATATGTATATATACATGCATTTAATAAAAATTAATAAAAAAACATTTATAAGAACTGAATAAAATTTAATGCAAAATGTCTAAATGCTCTGAAAAACAAAACATTATTGATTTCTTTTGGGAAATAATTCTGAGTTATGAATATCGCATTGTCTTTTAGCATTAAATTATCAAATAAAATTGCTCACGTCGTTCATTTTGTAATTCATTTTACCATTGAATGGGTGTCTAAAACAACTGCAATACCACTTTCATGATGTTCCTTACTTTCCAGTTGAAGTAAACAGGAGCTGTGTTTATCTGCCTCTCACTTCGTCAGTTTGAATCTGTATCAGTGGGTTTTGAGCTTTAAAAACTCCAAAATGCCTTTATCTGCCATTAAAAAATTTGGGGCTGTAAACACATTATCATCATTATCTACTGCAACGAATTTTCTTCCGATGATACAGCAGTATACTCAATAATATAGAAACTTTCAAAATATTTCTCCATTAAATGTCGGTTTGCTTCTTTAGTATCCAGAGAGAAAATTCGTGTTAAGAGATTTTGCTCGTGCTAAGAGATGAGAAATAAATGTATGAAAATATATGTATAGCTTATGGGGACCTGCTTTTTATTTTCAAAGAATCTATATTTCATCTTAAGTTGTTTTCTGCATGAACGCATTTTAATTGTATTTTAAAAATATCTGTTTCCTACATATCAAAAAGCAGTAAATTGTTCCCCACTTTTAACATTAGGCTTGTGATTTTATAATATTGTTGTGCAGATCAAAAACTATGGTTTTAGCTATTTTGAAAAATATTTTAATGTTTTAATTTTATAACTCATGGTTAAGTGAAACCATTTTGAACATAAAAGAGTCAAAGTGTTTGGGGAAAAATGTTTTCGGAAGAATAAAACATGTACATAGTTAGAGGAAAATTATTATTTTGGAATGAAAACTTATATATTTTCTTGTGAAAATGCAATTTTATATATAAGTAACATTATGAAATCTGAATTTGTTATATAGGCCCCTTAAATATTCGAAATATTAGCGCCTCATTTCCCAATTACAGTCGTATGAGGTGGGTGCTATTGGAAAAGATATGTGATAATTGCCGTTCCGAACTCTTGATTTTGCTAAAGGGTATAACTGAATATTTTTTTTAATACTTAGAATCACTTAAATTAGAATACATATATATATAATTGTTTTAAAAACACACTGACAGATAAAAAAATACCAATACCAAGAAAGACTTGTGTTAGATGAATGAAATTTTGTAGGCGTGTATATACATCTGAAAGATGACATTAATTCAAATTACGCGCTTCGTGCTAAAGTGTTCGCTACCTGCAAGTCCCAAAATTTTGTCTATATTGACTGAACACCACCAGATTGTCCAGGATAGTACAGCCACAAGAGGACTACGCCTGGGGCTACGTGGCACTACTGGAGGAGGCAAGATCGCTGCCATGCCGTTTCGGCGACGCCAGTTGTATTTTCTGATGAAACAGGTTCTGCCTTGGTGCCAGTAGGAGGGGGGCAATTGTGCTGATCAGGAAGGAGGCCAGGGAACGCTTGAAATTGAACTGTTTAGGATATTGCGGGACCTACTCCTGGAGTCATGGTCTGGGAGAAATTTCCTAAGGATAGTGCGGTGGAGCACTCTGTAAAATCCACCATACTGGACTGCACACTTGTAGGTCAGTCTAGCAATTCAACCTATTGTACTGCCGTTTATGAACAGCATTCAGGGGGAAGTTTTCGTAACAGGATAACGCTCGCCCTCACACCGCTGACTGAGCATGTATTGGATATCATTGGATAACGACTACAGCATCATCCACAGCCACCATTGACCGTCCCAATATTGTCACAAGTACAACAAGCAAGAAAATTATATATGACAAGATCTTCGACACATGTGTGACACAATGCATGCACGCTTACAGACTTGCATTAAAAATTCTGGAGGTTACATCGGCTATTAATGTTACAGCACTGCACGTTTGAAATGCATTATTTTGCTTAAATTAACCTGAGGTCTTGAAAACTTAACCAATTAAACGTGTTAACTAGACATTTACATTGTCGAATTTCATTATTCTACAATTTTTTCCTAGTGTTGGGATTTTTTCCCCGTCAGTTTAGTGTTACAATAGAAAATAATTTTTAAAGCAATTTTTTGGTAAAAATGAAAAAAAACGGACATTTTCTAAACATTTGCCTGTTATGAAGAATGATTCTGTAATAATAATATTCTGCCTATATATATTTAAGTCTTCTCTACTGAGACTGAATTAGGAGTTTTGGAATATAAAATTTAGAAGTGGATTTATTCATATTCTATATAAACAGAATGAAGATTTTTTTTAATAAAAAAAGCACCGGAATTTAATTGATAGAAACTCCAAAAATAATGCGAATTTTTAGAAAATCCTGGTTCATAAAAAGAGAATGTTTTGAAAATAAATTATTCCTTCTAAATTTTTTACCAATATAAATTGCACTTAAATAATTTTTTCTTGTAATATTATTCTTAAGGCAATTCAATATATATATTAAATATTAAAAAAAGTGTTTATTTATACGCTTTTACAGAATCATTGTCCTGAACCTAGTTAGTACTGCTTTCCATATTTTGGGGGTTTATGAGAACCAGATGAATTTAATGTAAATTAAACTTTCTTTACTAATCTGAGATATTCCGCTTGAGATTGATTGCAGTGGAAAAATATGAAGTTTAGAAGAATATTGTACTGAGAGTATTAGCATTATAACATTCGAATGACGTTTATACATTCCAAGAGTGGGTTACAAACTGACATTTTCGTTCCATTGAAAAGTAACAAAAATTGTTAATTCCTAGTCGTTGAAAATGCGTGAGCGAAGAAAAAGTAAAGAACACTCTTATTTTAAGTAAAATACTTTTTTTAAAATAACCAAAATATTTTATGGTATATTTATCACGAAAGAATACTTACGTAGTTGTAATTTTTTTGTTTAAAAAAACTACGCATATAACCATGGAGAAAAGGAAAATAAACGCCCACATCCCGCCTACTATACTTAATGGTTCGCTTTCAGGTTTCCACTATAAGGTATTCAGAATATGATATCTAAAAATAGAAAGGTGGGAAGTTAATCCTTGTTTTTCATGGATGTTCCTTAAATGCCGAGCAGTGAAAAGCGTCATCTTTCATATTTTCTATACCAAATATTTAAAATAATTACAATTTTAATCTCTTCCGGTCTGTATTTTAACAACGTTCAACAATTTGTTTTGTTAATAATAACAACGGATTATATTATCGTATTACTTTAGGTATAGTTTTATTCATTCGCTTATTTTTCCAATGTTTTTTTGCGAGTAATGCTTTTTTGTAATATGTTTTGAATGGTAGAATGGGATTGTATTAAGCTTTTCACAAATACTAATATTTATATAGAAAACGTCAACGTCTAAAATTTATTAGAAAAATAAGTAAATAAAAGATCAACATTTGAAAAGAATGCACTTAAAAAAAACTTTTATTTTAGTTTTTAAAATTGACAGTAAAAAAAAATTTTTTTTTTGAAGCAATTCATAGTTTTGAACACATTAATTTAAGTTTAGCTGAGTGCTAAAAACGAATCATTGTTTTAAAAAATGCACATAATATACCTCAGGTGTCGTCCTCATCACTTGATCATGGTTCAGAATTGCGAGGTCCGCCGTCAATAGACTTTGTCTAGCTTTATAGTGCAACATTAATATAATTCTCTCTTTCACAAGGGCTTTTTTTGCTTATCTTATTATATTGTTATGAATTTTGTGTAATGATTGCTTAAAATAATATAAAAATAGTGTAAATAATTGATATCTGAATGAATAATACGTTTATGTTACTCTATAGTGTATTTATTTTATGTTGAAGTTTTAATATTTGCAAGTAAAGCCGTTCCTTACAACATAATAGCGATTCAAGACAAACTTGGCGAAATCTTTGCAATAGAGCTAAGTTGGTATCATTTTTGGCGACCATGTTGGCGATCCTATGGATTTTTCTGGAAATTACGGGAGAATCTACCTAACATCACAATCTTTGATGCAAACGGATTTTTCAAAAACAAAAAAAATCCGTAAGGTCCATAAATAGGAAGTCGCTCTCCAAAACTGAGTTAGTTTCGTTTTGATCTTTGAAAAGTAAGTATTGATTTGACCGAGGAAGAGTCGACTAGCGATTAGTTATTACTTCGGATGCTGTGTAGGACGAGCGAGTGCTTGTGAATAATCTTTAACCGTATTTTAGACTCTGATAGTTGTGTCTGAATGCCGTAGAGGGTGTGAAGGCCTTCTGAGATTTATTCTGCGAGTATAGCTACTGTATTTCAAGGATTATTTTTCAACAATAAATTTCCATCACTCCGAACGAGTTGTCTTGCTCTTGGCGACTAATTTCATCAAATTCTCGAGCCTCGATCTACGTAACAATATTTTAAGATATAAAAAAGTCTCATTTTCATTATAAGAATTAGTATAATTTTTAGTCTTTTTTCCTAACAAAAAGGATTTTATCAGACAGACTGTATTTTAATGCAATTTATAATGTTAACATATACTTAATTTTAAATTTCCTATATTGT
>BMAV01026550.1:0-10105 GCA_019973955.1 Trichonephila inaurata madagascariensis | reverse complement strand
AAACCCTTTTTGAATTTCATAAACAGTACATATATTGTCAAATGTTAATGTCAATAAAAATTTAAAAAATTTGTTTTCCGTTGCAGGAAAAATTAAATATACATTGTTTTCCCTTTTTGCTGATGCATAAGAGTAAATCAACGTCGCATTGTGAAAATGACGAGGACTTTTGGAGACGGACCTCGTAATTTTGAACCCTTGTTGAGGGAAGAGGGCGACATCTGGGCTGGCACCCCCTCTTAACTTCCACACCATACCAACGGATGATTACGCAAGAAACAAATAGAGATTAAACGAAAAAGGGAAATGCTTCATTTACAAAACCAAAACAAATTTCCCCAAATTTGGGTTGTAAAATGCTAAGAAAAAGCTGACGAGACCGATAGTCACGCCTCCGTCAAAATTAACGTCAGCACTTTCTACTAGGTCAGATGAGAGACGCAAGAGAATGTTTAAAAACGTTATGTGGAGCATATAAAACTAAAACTTTTAAAAAAAACTAGCCGGTCACATAATTACCCGATAAGCTATTTTTATTAAAAAATTTTATTGCCAAACTGACTAAAATTTAAGTGCCCTTTTTTTTCTGTTTGCCCACTGAAATCTCTAAATGGCACAAGTTTTGCTTTAACTCTAATTCTATTTTTTGGGGAGGGTATTTAATTAGGGAAAGACGTACAATCTTTCTATGAAATATTGGCAATATTTTCCTTAATATAAAGTATGTGTACGTATTTCGAAATCAAATACAATGCTTCAGTGCTACATGAAATAAAAAGGCAGGTATTATGTGTTGTGGGAGTCAGGACATCATACACATTCAAAATATCGATTTTTCCATTTTAATATTGAAAAATAGTGCATATTTTTTGATAAAATAATCTTAAAATATGAAAAAAGGAATTGACAAAAATGTAAACAAACGCTTACAAATGTTTAGTTTTTTTCAATTTTTCTCCAAAGTATAATGTTTTGCTTTTAGGTAACATATTGCACTATGAAGAAAGAAGAAAACATATTGCACTATGAAGAAAGAAGAAAACATATTGCACTATATGGTTCCAAAATTTTTATACTACTATACAGGGTACATGTGCATATCGTGAACCTGTTTTTTTTAGTCGAAGTTGTACATAGTTTCTTAAAAGAATAGTTTTAAGCGGGAAAAAGGAGAAAAAATAGAAATTTTCAAAATAATTACAAGGATTTACAATTTTGTTAAAGAGACTATCAATATTTTACTAAAAAAAGGTTACATATTTTGTATATTTTTTTTTATATTTTTAAAAATATTTTTTCATATTTAAGGATGACTTTGTAAAAAAAGATACCTAAGATAAGGGTGTTTTAATTTCAAAAAAATTTTGTCTAACTTCAAGAGGGCAAATTATTACGTCCGATCACGTGATGTGGGTACACGTGAATATGTTTTGGTTTTTTCCCTTAACTCTAACCTAACACCTTTTTTTTTTAAAAATTTTTTTTTCTTTTTCATTATAACCCCTAATATTTCGGTTTTACTATATATGGTTACGATTACAGTAAAAGATAAGATGATTGTATAGGAAAAAAAACTTTATTTTAATATCCCCTAAAAAATTCGAGTGTTTAGTAAACATGAATAAGATGATAAAGCGTAGATTTTAAACCATCTCCTCACTTTTTTTGTTCTGACCACTTTGAATAAGCTTTTTTAAAACCCAAACGTTTAGAAATCGTCGCCAGCTCCATCCCTACTTTTTTTGTTTTCCCAAAAAGCTTTTTAAAAAAGGAATTTGGATAGATGTCTGGGAATGTAAATACTTTTTGTTTATTTTAAATTAAATTATATGAGAACATACAAAAAAAGATGAAATATATTTAGTTAACTTAAATTTTAATTATTTTAAATATTCAGAGTAGTTAATAGAGATATTTCTGATTAAATTATCAAAAAATAAAACACAATAACTGATTTTAACCCTACATGTCATATAAAAAACGTATTATTTTTATAATAATGTTTTTTAAAAATAATTTTACATTTTTTTTGGGAAAAAAAAATTTAAAAAGCATTCACTACAGGAATGGGAAAATATCTTAATTTACAAGAGTCAAAGTTTAAACTTGTGATGAATTAAATCCACTTTAAAAACATTAGAAATGCAAATTACCATTTATTTTTTGTAAAATTAAAATAAAAATTATCAACTTTTTTTAAAGTCTTTATTCGCACACCATTTTAGAAAAAAGATATTTTTCTGAGAATTTCATTCTAAAGGGCAAAAAAAATTAAGAGTTTAAAAAATTATTAATTAAATTGTGTGTATTATAGAAGATAAATTTTGGGTATATATTAATAAAAAAGTCCTGTTCTCCCCCCTGCATGGTAAAAATAATAAGTCGTTTTGAACCCATAATTTTTTTACACAAGAAAAAAAAAAATTTTAAAAATATTTGTGGGTGTATCTATTTATTATGTAGTATAGGGATTTTAACCAACATCTGTTTTCAGAATTTGACTGGATAAATTTGTCACACAGATGTACAATTTTTTTTTACTATGGATAACATTTATTGGTATTTGCAAAAGGGTTACAAAATGAAAAAAATTCTTTAAATTTTGATGAAAAATTCACATACAGACTATACATATGTTGTTGAAGAAAATCTGTTTAAAAACTAAAAACCCCAGCTGAAATGTTTTTAAACATAAGAATATTTTGGGTTTTAATTTTACATAAGTATTAAAAATCTAAAAAAGGGTTTATCTGTATTGATACTACCCGTTATAAATTTAAGTCCTGAATAAATTTGTTGTATTGAATTATTTACAAATATTGACCCAAGAAGTGTACTTAAATCAGCTCTATGATATTTATCATGAAACCAAATATGATTTTACACATATAGATATTTGATTCTGTAGGATATTTACTTTCTAAAAGCAATAAAAATATTCGGAATTTTAATATGTAACCTTTTTCAATTCTCTATTCATCCTTAAATGAATAACTTGACAAATTGGTGTTTGCAATAATCTATATTCATACAAGATTCAATAAAAAAAAAAGGTAATTTCAGAAAAAAAATTTCAAAATTATTTTTACTGGGTTAATTGTCCAAAATCACTGATATTTTTGTGTGACGTGTGTTGAAAGGGCAAATTTGGAGCACTTGTATGTTATAATATCGACTAATTTCTTCAAATCATAAAACCGCCAAATGCTGCGATATTAAACCAATAGTGGAAACTGTTCCTGATCATGTTTGAACACAGTAATTATCTTTATATATAAAAATCTTCTGTGTGTGTGTATGTGACTAAACTCCTCCTAAACGGCTGGACCGATTTCGATGAATTTTGTGTGGGTTCAAGTGAATTCGAGAATGGTTTAGAACCACAATTCTGTCCAATATCGCAATTAGTTAAAAAGATATTAATTAAAAACATTAAAAATATTCAGCTCAATATTCACCTGCATTGTTGTAACAACGTTATTGTTATAAAAATGACGTAAGTTGGCATCGAAAATCGATTTTCAGCCAAACTGGCAAAACCGGGTCTTTATTTTACAAAAATGCAGAGGAATCATGCTTTTTAGCGTTTTTAATTAATATAATCATTATATATGTAATTCTTCTGTGCATGTGCATGTGACCGACTCCTCCTAAACAGCTGGACCGATTTTGATGACATTTTTTCTGTGGGTTCAAGTGGATTCGAGAATGATTTAGATTCACAATTTGGTCCAATATTGCAATTAGTTAAAAAGATATTAATTAAAAACCTTAAAACGCACAATTGTTTTAAACATGTGACATTTTTCTATCAAAATCAGACAAAAAATAAATGCAGAATCGGAAAGATTATTCATTTCGCCAAGATACGGCATACATATTTATATATGTAATTCTTCTGTGCGTGTGTATGTGACTGAAATCCTCCTAAATGGCTGGACCGATTTGGATGATATTTTTTGTGTGGGTTCAAGTGAATTGGAGATTGATTTAGATTCACAATTCGGTCCTATATAGCAATTAGTTAAAAATGCGCCAAAATTATATAAGGGTGCGCGATTGTTCATAAAAAAATCATAGGCAATATTCTTGAGGCCACTATTTTGAGCGGCAAATTTCAAGGGGAAGTTGTACTTCTACCACAGGTCCCAATGATTCTTTCAGACTCACCTACCCATTCAAATGTTGCAATTTCCAACTAATATCATTCAACCGCTTCTTTACCAATTCGCTTGGCATTTACTATGACCATTAATAAGTCACAAGGTCAAACAATGACAATTTGTTGCTTATATTTAGAAAACCCTTGCTTTTCGCACGGCAAATTATGTGTTGCATGTCCGAGGTTTGGCAAACCATCGCATTTGTTTGTTTATACCCATCAAGGATTAACCAAAAACATTGTATATTCAATGGCATTACGATAAATTTATTTTTTGTGCATTAAAAAAAATATACTTGTAATAAAAAAAGGGTAAAATATCTTTTTTACCCTTTAATCAAAAAAAAGTTCATGTTTCTATTCAGAATAGCTTCTATATTCAACTTAGTTCATAGTAAATACATACTCACACGCAATCGATTGGTCGAATTGTGGTAACTGTACATGTGATGATGTCAGGTATTGTAATAACTTTCTTTATAAAAAATTTCATCAAAATGGTCCAGATTGTTACAACTTATTCAAAAAAGTTTGTAATTTTCGGATTTAAGACGTATGTACAGGACAACGTCTGTCGGGACCACTAGTAGCGATAAATTTTTTTTAAAATTCGTGATATCTTTTTGCTTGGCAGTTTAATACGTATGTACTAAATTTTGGAAGGGTATGAGTACTGATTTAGCATTTCTTAGACAAGTTTTGAAGTAATTTATTTTATATTTGAAGTTAACATATTTTCAACCATCAAACTTCAGAGCAAGAATTCTGAATCTTTTTTCCTAAAATTGTTTCATTTTCAATTTTTTTTTTAGTTTAAATATAATTATGTATAAAAGGATTCTTTAGATGTATAATCAGTGATTACGAAATAATATGTCAATGCATTAATCCAAATAAGTTTAAGTTTGGATGAATTGAAATATATTTAACACTATATACAATAACTGGTAGAAATAGGTATGCATTAAGTGCTGGTATGTTCAGTGTAAAAAAATCAAATATTCCTATTAAAACAGAAAATAATGCTTTGTATATTTTAGAGGAACAAATTGTATAAATTTTGTAATTAGTGTGAAATTTAAAAAAAAAAATCGTTTGTCAAATTTATTTTGATATAGTATATGAAATGTAAAGATTTATTAATAAAAATAAATTAGGGTGGTTTAAAAATAAATATAATAAGCTTTAGTATTTAATATGTAATTTTACAATTATGATGAACAAATGTTATAGAAAGGTTTATTGTATTCTTAGGACATAAAAAAAATCGAGATATTTTACAAAAAATAGTTACATTGCACATTGTCATTTTATACGTGTATTTGTTTCTTTTATTAAAAACTTCTTTCTATAAGCTGCATGATTTAAGTATTCTAATTTGTTTTATGTAAATTCAGAAAGTTGATTGTATAGATTTAAGATCTGAAATTTTAAAATTCTTAGGATATTCCATTTAATCTGGATCCATACCATATACAATTTCTCAAAAATACTGTTAAAAGTTTTGTAGACAACCTATAAATTTAATGCAGTCTCCTGATTTTGCTTTTTAGTTCCTATGTCACATAGCTGGTTGTTTTTCTAGTAGATTTAATTGATTTTAAAGAACAGACAACCCAATTACTCTTGTTTGTTTACTATTAATTGCCTGTGGTAGTGTTTAAAAATTTAAGTTTTTATGTCATAAACCTAATGAGATACATAAAATGAGAGAAAAATTCAGAAATTCTGCATAATTTGACCTTTTTTTTAGCTATTTAGTCTGTGGTTTAGAAGAAAATTTTCTTTAATTTTTTTTTCTTTTTTTACTGCATCATTTTATTTGTTTGGGTAGATGACATTTAATACTCTTTTGTTGTAAATAACTTGAAAAAGGCATTTATAAAGTTTCCAGATAATTTTATTAGATATTATCAATAAGATATAAAAATTGAGGTATAATAATTGTATAAGATATTATGCATTTTGAATATTGGCAGTTAGATCCTCTATTTGTTCTCTATTTGTCCTTATAGTATAGTGTTATATTCACAGAGTCTGATTTATACAGCAGATCATAAAATGCTTTATTTACTTATAGTGTATTCATGTAATGTTAAAATTAAGTGTCATTAATTAATATATATTAAAATAAGTATGATTATTAAATAAAACTGTCCGATAAAAATTTTCTACTTCTGTATACGAGAAATTTTCATGAAAACAATTTAATTTGTTCTACTATAAAATAGTTTTATTAAAAAGCCTACTTGTTTAAACATGTTTCTTAATTTATTTTTAAAAAGTCCAATTCATTTCTTTCTGAATGTTGGAGACAGGCATTTCTAAAAAAATCAAACCTTTTTAACGGTAATAATTACAAAGGAAGTCAAACTACAAAGCATATCAAATGTTTGTTTATTATTAGATTATTTCAGATACTCTAAACCTTCAAATGATGTTAAAACCAATTTATTTTCTATCCCAGAATAATTCCTAGTTATTAATCAAAACCTTTCAATTATCAACCAACTATTATTTTATACACTCTGCTTTCAAAAAGTATAAATCTCCTGTTAAACATTAGAAATAGGTATGGAAAATTTTAAATAAACAAAAATATCCATGTTACAGACAAATCTTATTATAAATTCATTTCCAAAATTATATTTACTTGCATTTCATGTTTCTGAATGTTCCCTGCTCTTCTATGAGAAACTATAGCGATAGCATTTGTAAAAAAATTGAACATTTGTAGCTGGTAATTACTAAGGAATCAGACAGTGAAAGGTATAAACATTAACATTTCAAAACGAGACTATTTCATATCTTATTCTTATATAAATTAGACTATTTTATGAATTTATATGGAGGGATACACTATCTACCATTTAGTAATTGGACACCTATGAGAAGTTTTTCCAAATTCAATGGTCTCAATTCTATACTGTGAACAATTCTTGTGCGTAAATAAACATAATAAACTACATAATAACTAAGGACTAAATATAAGTATGCAAAAAAACCTAGAGAGCTATTAATAAACATATAAACAAACACTGCAAACAATGCCGATCCTAGAAAGCGTCGCAATGCGGGTGAAATAAGGGGTGGGCGCAGGCCCCCTATAATTTATCGATAAACAAAATTTTTTAAATTTTCTAAAAAATAAAATTTATAATAAGTTGAAAAATATGTGAATTTTAAATAGTTATTGAAAAATCAAAGTAAATTTGATTTCCCCATAGCAAAACATAGTTCAAAAAAAAAAAAATGGGGTTTCAAATTCTGAGGGAAATTCCCTTTTATCAGGGTAACCACCTTATCAGGGGGCCAGTTCAGATACGGTCCCCTACTAAGGGGGCCCGGGCTGAGTAAACAAAAAGTCGTAAAAATTTATTTAAAAGTCATATTAAGAGTTCCCTTTTCCCCGTTTATAAAAAAAAGTATGCACTGGTTTCAAATATATAAATTTTTTCCCTGTGATTTCTGAATTCAGGACCCACAAAAAAAGTTTAAAAACTGGTAAATTCTTTAAAGAGAAAACAAGGATTGGTATGTGGTAAGAAAGCAGGAAAAAATTCTCATTCAAAGGTTTCGACAAAAAAATGTTTGAAGTGTCGATAAAACTTTGGGGTGGAAAAAATCCCTTCAAAATGTTATTTTTTTGTAAATGAAAAACCTTTGTCTGTTGATTGGTTGACTGTAATAAACGTCACACAAAACCACGAAGGTTGGCAGTTGGAATTTTTTTAGAAGTGGTCCCGGGAAAGAGAATATTAGCTTTATTTATCCCGGCTCTTTATTCCTGTAACAACAAAAGACCAAAAGGCATTTAGCCCCAAATTTGCTTCCGTTCCGAGAAAAAATCTGACCCCTAAGCGTCAGAATCTTCGCCCCCCCAGGCTTGGTTAATTTTTTTAACGAGTATTCGAGTTCCCCCACGCTGGGCCATGGGGAAGGGGAGAGGGGGCTTAAAAGAATTTCAACACATCGGACAAAGTGAGGAAAAGCACATCAAGATTCTGACGCTTAATTACGAATGAAAAAAAGGGGGCAGAATGCCCCCAGAAAAAAAGACCCTTTTTCAAGAAAACGGGGGAATTTTTGGTCAATTTGACTTCTGAATTACTTTTAGCTTCCTTTGTTATACGACAAGACAAAAATGGGAACAGCAAAACGGTTAAACAACGAAAAAGGGAACTATATTTTCACTTTCAAATTCCCTTTTTAGTTTTAAGATTTAATGCCGGTATTTTAATCATTGCGTAAATAAAGGGAAAAAAAAAATTTTTTGATTTGTGCTATTACTATTTTATTTTTTATTTTTCGTTTTCAAAATAAATATAAAAAACTTATCCATTTTTGAATACTTTCATGTTGATTAACATTTTAAGATGTTTTTTTAGCTTTAATGTACCGTAATCTTCTTAAAACATTTTCAATTGGCATTGTTATTCAAATGAAAGAATATTATTTGCCCCTTTTGGGAAAAAAAACAATTTTTTTTTTCCTTATGAAAATGGGAGTCCATTTAAAATACAAAACACAATGAGCCTTTAGTCATCCATAAATTATTTACCATATTTAAAAAGGGTCCAACAATGCTCGAAATTGAAATAAAACTAGTTATATTTTAATTTTATGATTTTGTTTATAATCATAACGTATTACGATAACTTTTTTGTAAAAAATGAACCAATCTATAATTTTTTTAAAAATTTAATTTAAATTTCTTCAAACTGTGTAACAAAAAAAAAAGTATGTTAAGTTTACTTAAAGATAAAAAACATTTTTTTTTTTTTTTATTAGGTAACATGTGAAATTAATTTTTTTTTACTCTAAGACTGCGCTAAGAGAAAATTTTTTTGTAAGATTGTTTAAAAAACATAAATTCTTTTCATTTTTTTTTTTTAAATGATTTTATTAATAATTAATTATAAAAATACATAAAAATCGTGATTTCTTTGAAATATTGTATGGCATTCTGTATGTTTCTAATAAAATCAATTAAAATTCATCGATAACAATCTATAGCAGAGGTTCCCAAATTTTTTTCCTTACACCCCTTGACGGGTTTTTTTCAGCTTAGGTAGCCCCCCTTACTAATCTAATATTAAATTTTGTAAATTCTCAACTTAAATGTGTTTTTTTACGCAGATTAGGCATTCCTTTAAAAAAATTTAAATTTTTAACGGGAGGTATAAATTTAAAAAATTTGAAAAGACATTTTAATTAAATTAAAATTTATTTAAAACATAAAATAACTGGTTAAACAAATGCTTTTTTAAAGGGAGGGATGAATTTGAGGATGCAATAACAAATTTTAACGTTTGACCCAATCTTGTCAGATTTGACCCTAAATATTCCCAGGTTAATAGTATCCAGTCTTTCTTTTCTTTTGTTTTGGAGATCGGCAAGCGCACCAACCCTTCTCAACCGGAAAAAAATTAAAAAAAATTTCTCAAAATATTTTATAAAGAAATAAATAACAGGTATATATCTTTTAAAGCCAAAATTACAGACATCCGTTTCAAATTTACTTTAAGATCTTTGTTGTGTTTTAAACCTGTGCCCAATTTTATAATCTGACATTTTTTTTTTTCAAATGCCATGAATTCATTCCCCACTGGTATTACGATAGTCAAAAACATTCTCAAATTTAGCTTCAAAATCTAAATAAAAAGGGTTTTTAAAAGTTTGACGTAGGTTAAAACGTTTTTTTCTTGGTAATTTTTGGGCAATTGAGAAACGGAAAAAATGGCGTCCATTATTATACTGTTTTAGCTTAATTTGGGGAAGAAAGGGTGGAATGTGGTCCGTCTTAGAAATTTAATTTTTTAGCTTTTTGTAACGAAATTAATCTTCTTTCGTAAATAAATTGTTAAATAGGTAAATCTGGTTTCCACTTGATTAAATTTTTTTTAAATAGACCACTACTGTAGACCCCCATTTAAAATTTTT
>BMAV01026549.1:72354-91412 GCA_019973955.1 Trichonephila inaurata madagascariensis | reverse complement strand
TATGCATATCTATATGTATGTATATGTATACATTTATGTATGCATATCTATATGTATGTATTGTGTATCCCTTTGTATATAAAATAACATACAAAAACTTTCATACTCCTTAATGCATCCAATTCAGTATATACATATGATAGCTGACAATTCTTATTCGAGATCAAACTTTCTTTCAAACAGCTTCTTTAAGAAATATAATTATTGTAATACATAAAAAATGTTACATCTTTATTTCGTGCAGTAACTTTGCTCTCAAGTCTATGATATGCATTACCTATTGAGTTTAAAACTGGAGATTTGATTAGTCACAGTCTTTGAATACTCTCAATTTTATAGATGTCATTGACAATTTTAATCCTATACGGATGAACATGAATCTTCATTTATATATAAAAGAAGACAAAATTAAAACCTCCAGTAAACTAATATTATTTAGTTTTAATAATGATGTGTCGGCTCCTAACTCTGTCTACATAAATTGACAACTGCTATTATTTTTCAGGTTGAATTTAGTTCACCTATAAGGCAATGGGATTTCCATCATCTCCGTGGGTAATATTTCTTCAAAATTTCAAAAGGGTGTACTGTGAGAAGAAATTAAAAGAAAACATGGAAAGGCGCTTTCTGACAGGGAAGTGCAAGCTCATCGAATTCTTATTACATGTATTCTTTGTGCGATGCATTTCTATTACAGGCTTCCGTGAATTTGGCTGTGCAACCTATATGTGTGTGCTTCCTCCTTGGTTATACTCATAGTTCCTCAATGTATCTTTGTACAATCTTGATTAAGCTCCATTGAAGCTTCTGAAGTCTTATGGATTAATTTTCACAACCCTGGCATCGTTCTGAAATTATTGTGTGTGAATGTATTTCCATATGAATTTGGAACTCTTAATAGATCTTGCTTTCAGAAAACTGAATTGTAAAAATATGATATAATACTACTAAAAATTGAAATTCTATATGTCTGATGTATTATAATGAAAATAAATTTTGTATTTATTCAAAAATTAGAGGGAGCTTATTTACAACTTTTTTGAAATTAAGACAAACTTTATTTTATTTTATAAGACATATATGAATCATGTTACTTAATATGTGTAGTTGAAACAAAAATTCAACAAATTCTACTTGATTCTTAGCAACGCGAAAACATGCACATAATAAACTTACAGGAGCTTGCCTTGTAATGTTGGTTTGTTTTAATTAACTGTCAAAAATATTTGTGTTTCTGTGAATTGAAATGAAAAAGCTCCAAGAATGTCACGAATAAAATATTCATTTCATTTCAGTCATATTTCATTATTAGCTCATTTATTTACTCCATCTTTCTGTAAAAAAAATTTGGGGAATTAGTAGAGTCATTTTTTTTTAAAAAAAAAATATATTGAATGAATCTTACATTCCAAAGACTGCTTTTTATGATTTTGAAGGGATTCATAGTCTTTAATTAAATGTTGGAGCAATCCTTATTGAAGAAGAAAAAAAAAGGATAACGTGAGTTAAAAAAAAAGGAATTGTTATTTCCGATATGTATTACGAAAATTGATTTGTGAACTCTTGCATACGACGTGATATTGAAAAGAAATCCGCTTAATAATAAAAGGTAAAATGTAATATTAAAGAAAGTTAATTGAAAAACTGGTAACAATGTTTTTGAGGAAATCAATTCTCAGAAAAACAAAAATACGGCTTTATTTTGTCATTCTTTGTATAGGGAAAGAAATTTCAATATAGCCATTGAATTAAATTCCCTAGTTTTATTTTTTTAGCTTAAACGATTATTTTTTATTTCTTTTTATTCAACGTTTATACTAGAGCTTAAGTTTAGTACATTGGAAACTTAGATTATACAAGAGCAGAAGTCTTTTATTGAGGTAATATTGGAATAGCATTATCTCTTTTAAATAGAAATAATAAGCATTAAGATTCACCTCTCTTTCTCATGTCTAAATTTAAATATCACATTGAAATTCTATCAGGTTCTGCTTCTATGCTTGGATGTTATCTTTTTTAAATGTAAATCTTTAATTGATATCATATCCAGAAAATCCCAGTCGTACAAAAATATTTTATTAACTGAGATTGCAATGCAAAATTGTTGTTCTCAAGCCAAATAGTCGACGGCTATTGGCTTTCATCACCGTGAGCGACAAATCGTCATATTTGGCTCATGGCCAGTTATGTACATTTTTAATCTTTTCCTAGCAGTATATTTCTGATTTTGATTATGATTTAAGAGCATTTTAGTGTCATGTCTATTTATTATAAGTTATAGCACTGCTCAGATTTATTATATAAGTATCAAGTACATATATACATCAAAGAGTGATAAATGTTAATTTCTGAAACACACAAAATACAGTTCATGCACGAAAACGTACATAAAGGTTGCCTTTATTAATTTATATTTTTAGTCGATATTCCTTTTTAATTACCTGATGTCTATTATCAAGACTTATTAACTGGTCCTATTACTCCCGCACACTACGAAGTCGTAGAGTGACAGCATAAATTTGGTTTTAAAAGTAGAGCCACAAATGTTCAATAGGATTTATGTTAAGTGAATTTG
Organism: Trichonephila inaurata madagascariensis; assembly: GCA_019973955.1. Classification (NCBI taxonomy): domain Eukaryota; kingdom Metazoa; phylum Arthropoda; class Arachnida; order Araneae; family Nephilidae; genus Trichonephila; species Trichonephila inaurata. Next base: position 88,837 of record BMAV01026549.1, on the reverse strand, counting down.
GAAACCAGAACATTAATTGAAATTTACCAGAATCTTCCTCAAACGATTTCCTGGTGATTCAGTCTATATAACTCAGTGCATTATCCTGTTAGTAAATACCATCACCAACAAGAAACATTGTTGCCATGAATGGGTGCACATGATACTGGTGGTCTGACCTGCAGTGTTTCTGAATTAGCACATAGACTACAGGTAGACGTCGGAGATGATATGTCCATGAAAACGTTACCCATACCATAATACTGCAGCCACCCCCTTGTATTCCGCCAACTATGCACAAAGGAGATAGGGTTTCTTTTGGAAATAGGCATATTCGTCCTCACCCACGTCGTTATGATTGACCAGAAAACGTAATTTATTGGTCCAGGAGACTTACTTCCATTCTTCTATTGCCTAATAGTCGTGTTTCATGCGCTATTGGTAAGGATGTGCCGTCAGTACAGATACGTGATTTGGTCACCAACTGTGTAGAACCATACGTTACAAGTACGCTGCACTGTGCGTTGAGACGCGCCGTCTGTGTCAGCACTGTTGTAATATTGGTCATTGACGCCTTTCGATCATGGCGAATCATACATAACAATCTACACTCTCCTCTGGAATGGATTGGCCGTAACTGCCAAACAGCCCGCTGATGACTTGTCATTTCACTGCACATACACCCCTTTCAATATGTATTTACTACAGCTACATGTGAACAACCCCTTAAACCTGCCACTTTTGAGATAGAAGCTCGCAAGTGTCAAACTATATTGATTTGAAATATATTGAAATCTGACAAATTAGCTGCTTTTCCCATTATGCCGCAAAATACTTCGGTAGAAACATAGAGCATTGGCCCTTTATAAACAGCAGCATCAGCTACGTATACCTCATTCATTTGTCTCCAGGCTTCCTAATTGCTTTACCTGAAGGGTGGTTATAATGTAACAGCTCTTGAGGGTAAAATTGCTTATTCAAAATCTTCCTCCACGTGTAATAATGTACATAGAAATGAAATAACATAATTTTTTTTTAAAAAAATACATGTATTCTTATAAATCATCTTGCCTGAGGAAATTTAAAGTTTAGATTCTCCCTCCAAAAAAATTACATTCTATATGATTTGTCTTAGGTCAGCATTATGCCTTACAAATCTTGCCAAGATTTGAATCCTCACTCAAATTGGAGACATATAAAAGTCAAATATTCAACTGGCTGTTATTATTTCATTTAATACTAATTATGTGTTGAGTTTTTGTCATTTTATGCACTTTCTTTTTATGCATCAAAGTGCTTAACAATGGGCTTAATTTTTCAATATTTTAGATCATTTTCTACTTTTAGGACCTTTCTGAATTTTTGAAAGTAAATTTAATCCTATGGGTTTCCTACTTTCCTCAAATTTTAACTATTGCATTTATGCAAAAGAGCCAAAAAGAAAATGGTGGTTTCTATACAATTATATTTTATTAAATTTTGGAATAGATTTTTTTTAAATATTGATTTTAAAATATATCTTAAGACTACAAATAAATTATTACAAAAAAACTTCAAAATATTTTTAAAAGTCGGAAGAAAAATGCAATCCTGCAAAATATTTATTATTGTTCTCTCTTTTGGGATGTCCTACTTTGCATTCAAATAAATAGAATAGTCTAGGCTTGTGGAGAAAAGAAGAAATTCTACAGGATAAACATTACGTTCCCGAATACAAAATGGACGATAGACGGCAGCCTAAAGGAAAAATAAAATGCATCGATTTTTAAATCCTATCCTAGTATACAATTTATCGATTTTTATCCCTTTTGTAAAATTCTTTAATCTTATTCAATTTCTAAATCTTGTCTTTCCCTGTACATTTTCAGTTACTGCGATTTTACTCTAACTTGATAAATATTGGATTTATTTGAATTTTTTATTTTTGAAAACTCGCATATAGATAAATTCAAGTCCGACAAAGAGTAGAAAAATAAAATCAAGTAATTATAGAGGAATTCAAGCACACACACAAATGTTTTAAATCATTTATTCATAATTCCATTTTTAATTGGTGCTCTTGCTTTTCTGAAAAAAATATATAAGTAATTTTATTTAACAGACAATCTGACACCATTGATTGGATGGTCTTAGAAACAATAACAACAATAAAACAGACTCATGGAATAATTAAACACCTAAATCATTTATGTTTCAGTTCTTCAAGCAACACTTAATTTGAGCTTTGCTGAAATGTTCCTTATTGTTTCCACGTCAATTTGGAGATACGGGTAATGCAATATTACTTCAATCTAGATAACTTGTCATATAAATAGAAAAATCATTTTCAACTCTTATTCCCTTATTCGTGAGATACGAAACATTATATACGGCATTTTACATAAAGCTTACTTTATATTCTTATTACAGTACAACTTGATGGATTTACTAGATTATACAATAAACTCTCGATCAAAATATCCAAAAACAGACCAAAATTCGACCATTGCTCTTTGATTGAGGATGTTTAAGGTATCCGACTACGTTAGGAACCGTGATTTTGCAAAAGCGTATAAATGGATAATATTTATGATATTTAGTGTCACTTAGATTAGAAAATGTATATAAAATTGTTTTAAGAATAGTATTACAAAAAGAAATTATTTAAGTGCAATATTTTGACAAAAAATTAACACAGAATGACCCATTTTCAAAATATTCTCCTTTTGTGGAAAAATGCTTTTATTATAATAATATTTTGCCTGTATATATCTCAGACCTCTGTTCAGAGGCTCAACTAGAATTTTTGAAATATATAACTTAGAAGTAGGTTTATCCATATTTACGGCAACAGAGGGGAGAAATTTTAAGAAAAAAACGCCGATCATTATTTCAATGGGTTGTAACTCTGAAAATAATGATAATTTTTCAAACATCATAGTTGAGCCTCTGTACAGAGGTCTGAGCTATATACAGGCAAAATATTATTATAATAGAAGCATTTTTCACAAAAAGAGAACATTTTGGAAAAAGGTTATTCTAAGTTAATTTTTTGCCGAAATATTGTATTTAAATAATTTTTTTTGTCAAAATGTCCTTATAAAACAATTTTATACATGTATTCTAATCTAAGTGACACTAAATATCATGGAAATTATCCATTTATGCGCTTTTTTAAAATCACGGCAGTCCAGATTACTCAAAAAACTAAACCTGTCTTGTGAATTGATTGGAGCTTCTGCATGTTAAATGGAGTTGAAGTTTAGTGTAGTATGGAAGTTGGGAGAGAAAGAGAGAGAGTTACCGTGCAAATTTCACCCTAGTCTCTTTATGATGGTTTTAAATTAGGTCAATCACTAATAATCATTTGTTGTATCCGTGTGCTTATTTAAAATTGTTAGTTTTTTTTTTACCTGAGAATCAACATCCTACTCTGGAAAAAGATAAAGTAACATTGCTCTAGATTATAAATAATGTGTTTGTTGAATATAACCGAAGAAGTTAAATTTTCTTAGATATTTTTTTCAGAGATCTACTTTGTTAAAGATCATTCACTTGAATAAATAATTTTTCACTTCATTTATTATTTTTCAAAATTTGAAAGTCATTCCAAATTATTCTTTTATAACAGATCTATCGAAGAAAATGATTTGACTCTAAAGCAAATTAAAAAATTCCGAGTGCGTATCAAAAAGAACGTTACATCTAAATATTGAATATTAAATATTCATAAAATAGATTTAACTTACAAATAAGATGTCAATCTACATAAAAATTTATTTCTACATCATTTAAATTACATTAAATTTAATTAATTTAATTGCTTTACATTCCTTAGCACTTCTATCAGTTGATTTATAGTACAAGAAGTTAAAGAACTGGAATTTAAGTCACAGGTCTGGATTAAAAATCGAGTAAAAGTATTCAAGGAAACTATCTATTTTAACATTAAAACATCGGTAAGATTGAATATATATAAAATTCAGAAACAGCAAAGCTTTTTTGATAGATATTTTATTTTATTGATCACTGTGAGTGTAAACAATAATCAACAACTTTTGTCAGTAAAATTACTCAAAGACGAACTCCACTTCACTACGTGTTGCTTTTATCATATCCTTCAAGGAATTAATTTTAGATATTCTACTACTTGTGCGACAACTTTTTTTTAAAAAAGATGTAGATATGGGGATTTTTTGTGGTTTTTTATTTATTTAGTACATTTTAAAAGAAATAAGCTAAAATTAAGAAGAGAAAAAGAGATTATTATTACAAAAATGGGAAAAAATTGATCACAATTTACAAAAAAAATACATAAACGGGGCCCATTATGTACAAAAAGTTTATGAACAAATTTTGCATTTTTCAATTTTGATGTGTTGTTTCGCTATTCATTTTTGAAATGACCTTCAAGATAAGAGATATTTTAATTCTTACAAAAACTAGAGCACTTTATCATAGTTATTATACGAAATTGCTTAAAAAAACAGTGATTATATTCACATAAGGGACTGTAAATTTTGTAACAAAACAGTGATTAATAAATCTGAAGGTTAAAACACTTACTATTACACAGAACATACAAAAAAAATTTCAATTGATTATTTTCAAAACTTTTTGAGCAATCGCTGTTCCCGTTTGAGCATTTAAAAACACACACACACATTTCGAGTAAAAAGCATTTTAAAATATGACATTTTACTTAAAAAGTAGTGGCATCTGCTTTTACTAAAGCACTTATAGTTTTTGTTCTAGTAGGAGGAAAATAATAAACTTGGCATTTTTATAAAGCTAATAAAATGGCTTATAAAATAAAGTCATACAAATATTTGTCAAGTTGTGGCAAAATTCACACTTTTAGGGTAGTCGGATACCTTAAGTATACTTCGGTAAAAGTACGAGAGCTTGAACTAAGCGCGAAGCACATTTTCAGACAGAAAAATTCCTCAATTTCCTTGGAAATTTGCAATATTATAACCCATGCCTCTGTCAACAATATAGTGCTTTTTAAAAATTTCAAAAGAGTCCATGAATGCCTTCTTTTTCGTTTTAATACGTGAAGGCATAGCTCATTTAAGGCTGTTTTCGCCATGTGTACAACAGTGTGGACTTAACGCGGAGCACATTTTCGGACAGAAAAATGCCTCAATTTTTATAAAAAATTGTGACATTGTAACTCATGCATTTATTTATAGTATAGTGTTTTTAAAATTGTAAAATATTTCATAAATAATCAGTTTTTCCTTTTAACATGTAAAAGGATAGCTCATTTAGCATTGCGGTATAGGAGAAAAAATGCGAAACACACACACATTTCATAAAAGAAAAAATGTGTCAACTCGGATAAAAAGGAGTAGTATGATGAAATAAGTGATTCTCTACAGGATATTGAAGCCAAAGTATATAATATAAATGTTTGAGTACTTTTGCATCTGAAAAAATATTCCGAATTAGGATCCAATTCTTTAGCATTAGACAAAAACAGCCTTAACATTACGAAATAGGAGAAAAAACGCGAAACACATTTTATACCATAAAAAATGAATCAACTCGGTTAAAAATGAGGAGTTTGATAAAAAAAAATGCTACTCTCTAGGTTAGTGAAGCCAGAATATCATTTTAATTTTTTATTTCTTTTAGATCTGAAAAAATGTTCCAAACTCTGTCCTATTCTTTAACATTAACCAAAGACAGTCTTAAAGCAATCAGTACTTATAAACTTTCCTTTTTAAAACAAAATCATTCGGTAACACAGTTTGTCCAAATAAAAATAAGCAATTCATTCTGACAATGGTTATATATTAATGCATATATATTAATGCATTTGAAAGTATAATAAACCTTTAACCGTAGAAATAGAAACATCATACGTTATTAAAAAAGTCCTTCTCTCAGACACAGACTCCCCACTCAAAAAAATGTAAGTAATATTGATAAGAAGTTGTCCCTCGAAAGGGAATCCTGAATCGAATAACTATCCCTCCATCCCAAGCTTATGCTCCCATATTTCCTTATCCTAGAAAGAAAGACATTCTATTCACAGGCCAAAGTCTTATCTAAACAATTACAAGTGTCAGGGGAAATGCAAAGAAAACAGAGCCAGCCTTTTGCGAGATACATATTTTAATCCTTTCAATCAAGCAATAGAAAAACACCTCAGCGATAGGCGCTAATCCTATAATCTTGGGAAGATTCCTATAGTTCCGATAGTCTTCCAAGAAGTTCCCTCATTCCTTGGGGCCGACTATCGCTGACACTGCTCAAACAATTGATCATCCCAGGAGATTGCTGTCATTTGTTATTGCGCATTTCCTGCGCGAGAATTATCTCACTTCTTCACTCGGATTATTCTGACGGTATGAACTTTATTATTCTGATTTTCCCATTCGTGACTTATTCGAAGAATTCCGAACGATGTGTTGGCCATGTCTAACCGGGAGAAATCCCTTGGTAATTAGAGATTTGTGTATTGCGAAAAGATTGCAATTTTTTTTTTTAAAAAAAAAGCAATATTACGATCCAATTACCATTAGTTGTTTTATTATTGAAAAAAACTCCGCGCGTGATTGTATAGCTATTTGTGATTAGAATAAACAAGTAGTATAAAAAAAATTTTAAGTCAATTCCTACTTAGGTCAAAAAAGAAAAATTTTATTTTAGTTACTTTTTATTAAATAGTTACAATTAATATAAGTATGTATGTACATATGACAGAATCACAATATTAAGTGACAAAATAGAAAGCGATTTTCCTTGAAATTTTCTATTTTCCTTTCTATATATGGTGTTGGGCTATTTTTTTTGTTTGTTACTATTTATTCATTAATTAAATTTAGTTATTCTAATAAAATAGTATAGTAAAAAATAAATCTCAGAAATTAAGCCATCCCAGGTGGGATTCGGACAGACGACCTTTGGAACAGAAATCCAACACGTTATCCACTGCGTTACAGGAACACAACGAAAGATTTTCCTTTGTATATATGCTGCTGGACCTTTATTTTATTATTTATTTATTTTTACTATTTATTCATTTTTTAATTTAATTAATGCATTAATGTATTTGAACTTAAATGGATAAATAGAAAGCATTTTATTAACGATTGAAAATTTGAGCAAGATATATATATATATATAGGGAGAGAGTGAAGTAGTAGAAGAGGAATTGAAAAAATAAATACAGTTGGGGAAGTAAGAAACCTTTTTTGTCAGAAATTTTTAATTATTTGCAAATAAAAACTTAGGTTTATTCATTTATATTGAAATAGAAAATTTAATACTGTATTTCCATCATTTATTGAGAGTAGAGGACACAACTTTTGTCATTTTGCACAAAAAATTAACTTGATTGAGGAAAACTTCTAACGAACGCACATACATATGATGCACAAAGAGAGAGAGATGCAAGAGAGAAAATGAACCAATTATCACAGCTGAATGAAATTAACTTTCTGTTTAATTTCTGGTCAAAGTGATAAATTAAAATTTAAATTAGTTCTGTCTTAAAGAAATTTGAAACTATAGACCAGAGTAATTCTCAACCTTTTTTTTTTTTCGTTGAGATGTATTTTTAACAATTTCAGAATTTGGCTGCACACATTAACAATAAAAACAAATTTAAAAGAATTTTACTTGTCTATAATACACTATGTAAAATAGTTTGTGATAATAATTTTCAATGTTAAATAAAATAATTCGTACGACAAAAACAACAAAATGTTTATTGATTAATTAATTACAAATTAATTATAAGAATTAATTTGAGAGCTTGATGATTTTTGATTTGCATGTAAAAATGATAATGCCACTCTCATTCCGTCATCTACATTTAAAAATTTCTACCCTTTTTTTTTTCTTTTTTTTTTTTTTTTCATTTTTATTTTTCTCATTTCTTTATAATTGTTATGCTGAAAATCCGAATTCACACACAAATAAGATGTAGAAAACTGTAACAATATTTTTACAGCTTTCTTGGCTATTACGGGGTAATCGCCTCTAATTTTAATCCAAAATGTGAATTGCTTGACTCTTCAAAATGTTTTGAAATTAAATCTCGATTATTACATAGCGAAATTAGTTCTTCCTCTTCATTCAAAATTAATTCATATACAGATGTATTCGTTATCACAAATGGATTACGACAAATCAATTTTTTTTTTGTATCTAAATTTGGGAAGTAATGAATAACTCTCTCTCCTCTTGTGTGTTGTCGAATTGGTCAATAACAATTTCATGAATAGTTACTTTCCATAAAAAGGCCGAATAATTCGGTTCCGGATTTTTTTTCTTGGAGTATAATTAATAATTTATAAAAAGATTGTGACACACTTCAAGAATTTGGTGGCACACTAAAGTATCGCAGAACAGTGGTTAAGAATTACTTCTACAGACTCTTGAATTGAAAATAAATGTGAAAAAAGCTCAACCAAAATAGAAAGATAAAAACTAAATATAAATTCTCGTTCAGGACAAATCAAGGAATTTAAAAATATTAATCAAATACAAACAGGAATCATCTTCATTAAAAGAGAACGCTCTTAACCCGCGATCACTCGCGCAGGGTGTTCTGTACACCCCAGCAACAAGAAAATTCTCCCAGGATTCTAAAAGGAATGCGCAGAACCACGATTTCTTCTGTAGCTGCACATTTTAGGTCATTGAACTTTCAGGCCTGATTCAATCCCTCTTTCTCGAACGATTGGAATGTTATGACCTTCAAAATTTATCTGGGGGCTGAGAATTCCCGCGAGAAGTTGAGTATATGTATACAGTCTGCTCTGAATGTTTGGAAAATGATTAAAATATTATTTTTCTACTTTCTACTATCATTATCTCATTAATTATAAAGTATATTCATTACTGGTATATACATTTTATACTGGTTTATGAAAAAATATAAAATTATGTGATTTAAAATGAAAATTTCGTGTGTTTAGTTTAAATTAATGTTAATCTCATTTGTATGCAATAAATTTAATAATTTCATTTGTATAATACAAAAAACATCTTGTACTTTATAAATATGTATCATAATGACTTAATTTTATTTTCCTAATTAAATACACGTGTTAAAAGTTTGGGGTGTTCTCTACACCCCGCGAGTAACGACGGTAGCAAAAACAGGCGCGAGTGACCGCGGGTTAAACTAAACCTTGTAACAATTTGAAAATTTTAATCGATTAAATTTCGAATGAAAATCTTCAAATATGTATAATGAGATTTTATCAGAAAATAATTATAATAGAAATTTTTTACCACAAATGTGATTTTTAAAGCAATTTTTTAAATAATTAGCTTATAGTACAAAAATTGAAGCCAAAATATATTTTACAGTAAATATTTTTAATATAAACTAGATACACTTCTTTATGTTTAGCATTAATCCACGTTGCATTTTTACATCTTATTTGAAGAGAGATCCTGGCAAAACTTTATAAAGAAGAAAATATATTGTATACTTGCTTAAATAATGTATCAAAATAAATGAGTTGCTCTGTTTTAAGTACCATGATTATTGTGAAATACGTAAAAAAGTGTGCATTTTAAATTAATTAAACTTTTTTCACTTTATTTTCGGATATATTAAAGATGTTGTTTTACAAAAATAATTTAGATACTTCTTTTATTTAAATTTAAGTTCAATCAATTGAATAAATTCAACTAAATGAAATATCTCTTTCATCTTTTTATAAAAAATAAATTTTACTTCATGTCATCAAGAAAAAACTGTAGCGAATTTTAGTTGATACTAGAAAAGTACATAGTTATATGAAATTACATGGTTTTGGCTGTTCTGCGTAATCAATTTAAATATGGGTGCAAGAAAACCTGTAAAAAGATGTTTGAAAAATTGAGTTAAAATAACTCTAGTATGTTTTTACAAAAGAGAGATAACCTATTTCTCTTAAAGGGTTAACAGTTTTAAAACACTCCCACTCTGATTATAATTTCTTTCCAAAAAATATGTTTAAAAATTCAAGAAAATAAGTCAAAGAACTTCACGAAGGAATAAACAATATGAATTAATTTACGTTTAAACACACATTAATATATTTATTCACTTCTCGTGTAATTAGTTCAACACTGAGTTTGATATGAGTTACGTACAATTTATTCAATTTGAAAATCAAAGTAATTTTAAAAAAATAATAAATTTCAAATTCTTCAACTTGCAAAATTGTGTATATAGCTTACATACTTTATATCAAAAGCAAAAAAAAAAATATTTTTATTCATATTCTTACGAATATAACGATATTCCAGTACTTAATATAATAAAAAAACTAATACCCTTTTTGTGACTGTAATTAAGACCAACTATTATATGGTCTTAATTTACATATTTCTTAGCAGATACGTACGACCCTTATTCTTTTGGTTATCATGTTACGAATCATAATTAAAATATAATTTTGAGAATTCTTGAAAATTAAAATAGATTTGAATAAACCTGATTCTAGAACATCTAAAAATATTTAAAATATATGTATTTTAAGAATATTCTAAAGAATTCGTGAATAAGACCGTAAACGGTAATTCTTACAATCAAAGTTATAGTCAAATTTTAGTAAAATTACATAAATTAACTAAATCCTATCAGACTACATTATTTATTTCAAAAATTTAAATTATATCATTAAATAAAAATTGACAATAATACACATTTTATAACTGCATGTGAAAAACGTTCTCTACGTTAAATTTCCTGTTCACATCTTCATATTCGGGTTTCTTTACTGTTTTCATTACAAGGAAATAATTATCGAACAAATATCAATTTTCTCTTTTTGCTTACAATTTAAATTATAAAAATAAATGGTATAGATAAAAAGAGAACTTTTCCTCTAAATTTCTTTGCAGTTTAAAGGAAATAAAGCAACTGTGTGCTTGAATGACCTTTAATCTATGAAATACTGCATCAGAGCTATTTTTACCCTGTTTTTATATGAAAGATAAAAATCCTAATTATTATTGATAAGGTAACTGCGTGCTCACTATTATCGTTACTGTCATTTTCTATTGTTGCTCATATTTAAATTTAGTTCTTTTCTTAAAAAACAAGGAATAAATCTTAAGATGAAATACAAAAAAAAATTACTTTAATTTTTTACTTGTTTGGACATTCTCATAAATTTTACTCTTTCATTTCATTCATAAATCTGAATTAATCATTTCTACGAGTCTTAATAAATTTTATTTTTTTTTCTTTAACACATCATATTAATAAAGTTTTTTTTTCTTCTGAAAAATGCATTGTAGTCATTATAAACTTCGAATATTAATTGCCGCGTAACGCAAAGCTTCAGAACAGAACTGCCATAAAACATAACTTTTAAAAAAGACAGCCATTTAACTACTTCTGAAATATTACTTACAGATAAGTAAAATAACTATTCGTCTTCAATTCCTTTTGAAAAACGGAGTTCTTTAAAACAATTAAAACAAATAAGGATATTTAATTGAAAATGCTTAAATCTTAAAGTATTTGTCTGCTTTCTTTGAAAAAGTCAGTAATTCATATTTTTTTCTGTTTATTAATTATGTACTTATATTTCATGTACTATAAATAATTTATCCGTTTTATTACACTCTAAAAATAGTTATAGGAACTTATTCATGTCTCCGTCTTTTAAAAGAGGAGTATCAGGGATATTAATTTTGTCTTAAGAGCTGAAATTGTAGACAAATTTCAACAAGACATAATTCTTTGAGATTAAACTTAAATAACTCCATTCTTTTATACATGTTTATAAAGAAATGAGGTTTCAGAAAAGTGTAAAATGTTTAAAATATATAATCATAATTTTAAAAATTATAAGCACATGAAAATAAAAAACATTTCAGTAAGAAATATTAAGTAAGCTTTACGCTGTGCATGCTGTTGAATAAGTGCAAAAAGCTACAAATTTTCGATAGCCTTTTAATACTTAGGAATTCTTGAAATTTGTTTAAAAACAGGTCTTTAGGAAATAGAATAGATAATTTTTTTCCGACTCAATCTTTCTTAGAGGAAATTTTTAAAAATTTATTTTGAGATTGTTCAATTCATTGACAACAACTTCACAAACTTCATTGCCATTTGTTCTTTCTAGTATATTTGATAACTTTAAAAGATTCTGCTGCATTTCCTTCTCTTTTGAAAACTATTCAATTATTACCACTATGATAGACTTTATATCAATTGTTTTATCGAAACAAATTGAGATATACCAACAACTAATAATATCCTTGCACAGTTGATCAGAAATATTAGCGTCATTTTTAAATTTCGACCTTTAACCTTACTTGTAATTGTTGAATTCCCTGAATAACCTTTTCTTTGCTATTGAAATCCTGAAATAAACTGGGATAACATAACTAATTCTACAAACTTTTCATCTAAAAATGTTTTGATCATTCAGTTAATGCTCAAAAATTTCAAAATTTGTTTCCATAACATTATTGTTAGTTTTTATAAATCTTGTTAATAAATTCATTTGATTTTCACATGTATCTTCATCCTTTAAGAAATTAGTTCTTTTCTTCTCTCAGTATGTTTTTCGGCAATTTCTTTAAGGTGATTTTTACAATGCCACTTGATAAACAACGTTTAACATACAATAAACAGACCACAATAGATTTTTTTTCTTTAAGCAAAAAACCATAATCACACAGCAGTCCAAGTATTTACAAAGCTTCGTGCACCTTTTGCTTTCTTTTTTTTTTTTTTTTTTTTTTTTTTTTTTTTTTTTGTATAATTTGAAAACCGTGTGAATATTATTTTTTATATTTAAATGAAAATAATTTTGCAAAGAGCTGTTTAAAATCGTACTTACAGATAAGTATAGAAAGACATTCACATCTGACAAGTAAAAAAAACACCACTGTGCCTATTCACCCTGTGACACCATCTCTCATCCTCAATCAATATTTCTTACTTAAAACCGGGAGAGAACTTTATTGTGAGACTAAAATTTCCAAGTTCATTAACAAAAAACAAAATATTTATTCAAAATAACTCACTTTTATTGTTATTTCTAACCTTTGGTGTGCCAGGAATATATTCTACCATGTAATTATCATCCTTGGCTTAAGACATGTAAAGGATTAGAATAACATAATGATCACTTACGTGTCGGTCTAGTAACACTTTCCAAGCGGGCCATGTGTAAAAAGCAAGATGAAGATGAATTGAAATATGTGCAATGTCGTTTGTTTAGATCAACAAGCTTCGGTGAAAACGTTAAGTATCACAGGAGTGACTAATGGTGTTCAATTCGCATTAAGGTCTGGAGGGCTATTGGATATAATGGGTGATTCCATCGACTCAAAATTTCGGAATCCTGAACGAAGACCACTACAATAGGGAATACATGGAGCCCAATGTGCTATTCCTCCTCTGTAACTCTCTTCCAAAGTTATATTTCAGTAAGGTAATAAGTCACATGCTGGCTGGATTAAACATGTCTTCTTCAGAACATGACCAGTGCCACTTCTTCCATGCTTCCGCACGTTCCCCGGATATGACACCATTTGAATATTTTTGGAGTTATATCGGTCGGTAACTCGCTCATTCGGCTGACTTTTGGCTTCAGATAGAGGCCATCTGGAATATGATACTTAAAATCTATATGATTTGATGCCACGGGCATACAGGCTTTCACTGTTGGGCAAGGCAGCTGCACAAGTTATTGTTCCTTTATTTAATCCAGTATAAGTAATATATGGAATTAGTATAATTTATTTCTGAGTATTATTTGACATTGCTACAATTTTCACGAATACTAATACACAGTATTACCTCGACTTACTCGAATCTGGAGTTACGCGATTTTCAAATCTCGTCGATTAGTCCTTTTTTTTTGCTCCTCTCGTCGCAAACTTAGGTGGAATCATGGATAGAGCTTGATGAAGTTGTCGATCTTGCCAGGCAAATAAATTTAGAAGGTGGTAGTGATGACATTCACACACACACATAAATTACTGGATTCCCACAATCAGGAGCTGTCATTTGATGAGCTCATAGAAATGTATGAGAAACAGCAAGTCATTGATTGAAGAAGATTAGTCTTAAGATCCAGTTCAATCAGAAGATCGAATAAAGGCTGGGAATTCGACAGAGGGTTTCAGTTTGATTGAAAAATGGTTACAAATTTTAGAAAATTCAGATTCCAAAGAAGAGGGTATTTTTTTCAACAAAATTAAGGAATAAAAAAAAATATTAGCATGCTGCGAGGAAATTTTGTGATGGGGGAAAAAATATCTTTGCTGGCAGATTACTTTGTTAGATTTTGTGAAACCTACATCAAAATAACTTCGGTTTGTGATTTTGTATTTGTATTATCTAATACTTTATTAAACATTTTCTTTTTCTAAATTATTGTTTTCTTTCGTCTCCGACCCCAACTAAAAATAACTTATGTGGGAAATTTTACCCCAACTTACACGGATTCGACTTACGCAGTTAACACTCAGTCCCACCTATCACATAAGTTTGAGGTATTACGGTATAAACAAAAAGAGATACTTACGCTCTTTCCCTTTTATATATAAAGGCATATATAAAATTAAATAACCTAAAAGGATTTTAAAAATGAATAGAAGCATATTCAGTTTTAATGTATTGCTTTTTTATTTTGGTGTTTTCACCATTATTGCAGAGTAATTTCAAAAAATATAGTTTTATATGTTTCTATTTTTTTTTCTTCGATTTTTATTCAATAGACTTCATTGTTTAATTTTACCATATGAATACATTTACGATCAGAAAACTTTTTTCGTTTATTTTGTATCTTAAATTATTGTAATGAATACTTCAGCCTTAAAAAAATCGGAATCTGATTCAACAAAACCTTTTTCAATAATCTCATTTATATTCTAGGTAAGCGAAGGATTGAAATTTTCTTTGTTGTTCAACTAAAAAAAAATGTTTTTTTTTTTCTACATAAAATCCAAACATTAAATAAATTAATTCAAAACAAAAATATGAAACATTCTGGAGTAAAACTAAATGTATATTTCTTAGCATAAACATTAATTTAGGTACTTCAAACTTACGGAAAAGTAGAATTGTGAAATACTTTTGAGATGTACTGTCCAATTTTAACTTCCACCAGTAACAACCACAATAATAATCAAAGCGTTTGGTATTTTTGTAACATATTTAATAATATTATTTCATCACACATGCATAAATTATAAAAATAATTATGATATATTGTTCCAGATAAATAAATATAAATTTTATAAAACGATTGTTCAAACATACATGTTATACAAAGTATGGTTAAGAAAAATATTCTAATCAATTATAAAGAAATTTTGAAAATATTCAGAGATAATTATAGACTTTCATCTATGGCTTTTATAATTAATTCTGAATAAATTACTATTTTATACTCCCTGTAGAGGTTAAACCCCAAGGCTATCAAAGCAGTTTATGTACCCAAATCTAAAAATTTTCGTCTAGACGTCCAAAACGCCTTCATTCTAATTATATTCCTTGACCTATAATTAAATTAACCACAATTTCTTCGTAAACATAGACATAAATTCATAATCTTGTGTAATGTTTGCGTAACGTTTGATTCTTTATTGAACTCTTGTCTAGTTATTACAAAGGAAATATGTACTATTAAAACAAAAAGTGTACAATTAGCAGCCGCAATTAATAATACTTATTTTCTTCAATTATTTTCCCTTTAGATTTTAAAAAAAATTTCGTGATTCTGTCATAAATTTATTCTTACCTAAGGTATAGTTAATAAAATCAACTACATCTTTACAACAGAATGGAGTAAAACCACAGTTTGGATAAATTTATATTTATGATGATGGTGAGGTTTTGCACATAAACGGGCAAAAATAGTTACACGTAACAATGAACTGCAAATTTTACAGCCAATTATGAAGACAAATCAAAAATTGGCAGAACTTTGGAAAAGTCGGTTACATTAAAGGAAACAGTATTTACTCAAGGACAATTGTATATGACACTGCCAAGGTGCAGAAGCAAAGATGGAATAAAAATTCAGTGCAATTTAGATGAAAAGGGGATTAGGAACATTGTTTTTGAAGAGACACTAATTTGAAGTACAAATTAAAATGCAAAGATGAAGACTTGAAATTTATTTTTTTCTGCTTACAATATATTGAAAAAAAAGATAGAACTACACAATAAAAGTAAATTACAGTTTTTCAATTTGAGCAATGAATGTGATCAGTTTGTATAGTGGGGGTTGACTCACCGTTAGTTGGTTCGGCCCCCCCCCCTTCCCCAGTTATTTTAGTGAATGTATTGCAGAAATAATTTATGAATTTTATAGATATGTAGCAGTAAACAGTAAACTCTAATTTTATTCATATAAAATGATTCGATAAAAATGTTTCCCATCCAACAACTTTTAGCCAATAAACCTGTATCAGTATGTGTTTATTACCTAACTCGAAAATTCAGTTGCATTTTTCAATTTTCACTGCATTTTTGCTGCGAATAGATATTTTTTTATTAATCTTAGTCCCTAATAGGACTTTTGAATGACATTTT